>CACVCL010029104.1:0-80496 GCA_902729485.2 Mus minutoides | reverse complement strand
CCGCCTTTCCCTTTGCCATCAAGATGATGTGGAATATCTCGGTAAGGATGGACCTTCCCCCTTCTGAGCAGGCACTTCTCAAAGAGATCATCACTGGGGACTAGGGGAGACTTTCACAGGCTTTCCACAAGAAAGCCTAGGTGGTTAGGCTTCTACTGACGCTGTTGGTCTCAGATTGTAACACGTCTACTATCTACCAAGGACTCAGGTCCCATGGCAGATTTGGATTCAGTCAGGGTGGACCTTGAACGCCTGACTTCTTGGAAAGTTCTAATGGTACCCGGGCTTCTGTTCTGTGAACTACTTTGAGCAGCAACAGCCTAAACCACCAGTTTCTGAGATGACGTTTATTTCATCTGAGGCCAGCCATAAAACCATTCACTCCTCCTTCCATGACTGGCTTCTCTGGCCAGGGAGGAGCCATGGTCTTCTCTATACCCCAGCATGATCCAAGGCTGACTGTCCCCTCCCTGTGGTCAGTATTGAGCTGGTGGTGACAAAAGACATCCCTGGTGGCAGGCATCAAGGGCTCTGAAATCTTGGCCTCTGTTCGTTCCCAGGTATAGCAAGCGTGCTCCAAGTGGTACCTTCCTCTGGATTCCAGGAGTAGAGGTGTTTATCTCACCTTGATGGTCAAAGCCAGATCTAGGTTGCAACTGTCTTGGTCCAGATCCCACGGGTCTGTTTAATCACACATGCCCTGTGGCTATGTTTCAGGCAGGTTCCTCCAGTGAAGCCATCTTAAGCAAAATGAGCCAGGAGCTGGTCCCGGCAAGCCGCGTGGCTTTAGATGGAGAGTATGGAGCACTAGCTTACAGGTGAGTACTCCTTTGCCCACCAAGCAATCACAAGCTGAGAACAAACGCATCGTTTGTCTCCCCAGCACTCAGCACCACATCTTCTACGCTGCAGTTATCAAGTGATATCCTGGAAGGATTTTTTCATTTGTGGATAAGTTAAACTTGTCTCACACTGGCTAATAATGATGCCAGTGGCTGATTCACATGGGTGCAGGAGTGAACCCCATCCAAAGAGGCCCAGTTCAGAAGGCTAGGCATTGTCCTAATTCTGGCAAAGCAGTGTGTAAGTGTAGCGCCACCTAGTGGTAAGCTTGTGTGAATGAGGCGCCACCTAGTGGTACACGCCTACTGTCTCCACGGGCCGGAACACTATTGACAGTGGCTGAGAGCCTGAAGTGCAAACGCCCATAGCCCTGACCCCTCTACTTGTTTCCATGACTTTCTTAGCTGCCTGGCCTTCGGTCCTGTGTGTCTGTCCGATTTTCCGATTTTTCCAAGTTTCTCTGGTTGACAATTGGTTCTGTATTCTACCTCTGGTGCCTGTGCCAAGGGTACCCACTGAAGTGCTCTGGGTCTCCAGAGAAACTCCTCTCTCCTCCTCCCAGAACACTCAAGGGCCATACCCACTTGGCCTCTGTCCAGAAGCCTCGGACTCTGCCCCTTGCTGCCTCTCCTACCTCAGGTCTCGCCCTCGCCTGTCTGTGCCCTCCCCACTCCCGAAAGCCCACACTGCTTCCTCAGAAGCCCGAGCTCTGACCGTCTGCATTGCTCAGGCTGCAGTCTCTGCACACTGCAGACAGACCTAGCTCAGACCAAACCTCCCATCTCCCCACATTGCCTCAGAGCTCCTGGGGTGCTCCCAGCCTCCTGCTGAGGTCCTGACACTCCCTGTCACCATTGACCCGGGGCAAAGACAGTGCTACATAGTGTAGGGACCCATTCTTGTGACACAGAGGAACAGTACAAGAACACACATGAACTAGGCCCCAGGACAGTGCAGGCATCCTCCCAAACTTGGCTCATTGCTGGCCACTCCTCCGTTCTCCTCTCCACCCTTAGCACTGGTATCTTCTCCCTGTGGCTCTTCTGGTCCTACAGGCCTTTGCTTTCCCTGTGTCCCCAAAGAGAAGTGACCTCTCTGCCTGTTCCTTTTCCTAGCAGCCATCAGGATCTCAGATGAACCCATGAGCACCCTGACCTTGGTTCCTAATGCCTGCTTTTGGTCCAATCAGCTTTAGCTGAAGGGCAGAGCCACCCTGTCCACAGTGTTAACCACCGTGCTTCTGTGGGGCCCTGGCTGTGGGGCATCCTGCAGGAGTGAATAAGGGCCACCAGGTGGCAGCACTACAATGAACTGCATCAGTGTTGGGGACTCATTTGGGAAAGGGGATGCTAGTCCCTGTGACAGGGGAGATGACTTGGGCTGGGTCCCTGTCCTCAGAGAGCTAAAAGAATTACTCCTGTGTTGGATCTCAGAGCGGTGACTCTGCTCTATACATAGTTCCAGTATTGTAGCTAATGCCTGGCTCTCCGCGTGACCACAGTAAATGCTAACAGTGCATCAGCGTTGCTGAGTCCCTGTGCTGCTGAGCACGACTGTAGTGCTCTGTGTGTATTAACCGCCTCACACAGATCATAGCATGACTGTAGTGCTCTGTGTGTATTAACTGCCTCGCACAGATCATAGCACAACTGTAGTGCTCTGTGTTGTGTGTATTAACTGCCTCGCACAGATCATAGCACGACTGTAGTGCTCTGTGTGTATTAACTGCCTCGCACAGATCATAGCACGACTGTAGTGCTCTGTGTGTATTAACCGCCTCACACTGATCATAGCACGACTGTAGTGCTCTGTGTGTATTAACCACCTCGCACAGATCATAGCACAACTGTAGTTGCTCTATGTGTATTAACTGCCTCTCATAGATCATAGCACAACTGTGCTGCTCTGTGTGTATTAACTGCCTTGCACAGATCATAGCACGACTGTAGTGCTCTGTGTGTATTAACCACCTTGCACAGAGAATAGCTATCTTAGTCCACATTTCCCATCCTGCCCCTGAGCTCAGAGGGAATGAGTAGCATTGCCCAAGGACTGAGTGTGGCAGCCTCTCGGATCTCTGAGCCACTGTGTTCCATGTGAGATGGATAGATGGGCCAAAGGGTGGGCTAGAGGAGCCATCGAATGGGAGAAGTCACCTCTGTTGGGGTGCAATAGCTGGAACAGGGAAGACCTGCCGTGGATATGGTAACTCTGCCCGAATGGGTGCCTGTGGTGGTGGCCTTAGCTCCTCTGCCCAGCACTTGTCTCTGATGCTGGCCCCATCTGCTGTTCCATTTGCCTGAACAGGAGATCCAGAGATGGTCCCAAGCAGCTTGCCCCACACCCCAACATCATCCGGGTTTTCCGCGCCTTCACTTCCTCTGTGCCCCTCCTGCCGGGGGCCCTGGCTGACTATCCAGATATGCTGCCCCCACACTACTACCCAGAGGGCCTGGGCCACGGGCGCACGCTGTTCCTCGTTATGAAGAAGTAAGTGGTGGTGCTTGTGTGGGGGCGGGGGAGTAAGGATCGTGCGTTAGCTTCTCCTGTCTCCTGGGAGCCGAACAAAGCAGGCAGAGATGAGGGCTATGTAGGAGAGAGCTGTGGTAGGATGAATGATAGATCATCTCATCTTCCAGAATGTGCTCTTGGCACCTTGGTAGCTACCCCCCTCTATAGCATCCTCTTTCAGTGCCAGCTAACTTCAGAGACGGAGCTGAGGAGTTGAGGAGCGGCGCTGTCATGGCTTCTGAGATTTGGGGTCAGGGTGGGTGAGATCTGAAAGAACGCCTGGGAATAAAGATAGGAGAAGCTCCAGAAGAGGAAAGGCCCAGTCCTAGCAGGGAAGAAGGCCATGGAAATTGTGATCCCCAGACATTCTGTCCCCTCCTGCCAGCTACCCCTGTACCCTGCGCCAGTACCTTGCGGAGCAGACTCCCAGTTCTCGCCTGGCTACCATGATGACCTTGCAGTTGCTGGAGGGCGTGGACCACCTGGTTCAGCAGGGCATTGCCCATCGGGACCTCAAGTCCGACAACATCCTTGTGGAATGGGACTCAGGTAGATGCTGGCCAGAGCCACAGTGCTCCGGACACACCCAGAGTGCTCCAGGAAGGGGAGATTAGAGACCCTGAGGGCAGTGTGTGATGTTGGGGCCTGGCCTGTGTCTCCTTCTCTCTCCCTTATGTTTTTAGAAAGGGTCATTCACTGAACCTGGCGCTCACTGTTTCAGTAAGACTAGCTGGTCACTGAGCCCTTGGGATCTCTCTCCATCGCCCTAGTGCTGAGGTTATAGCTTTGACATGGGTGGTGGAATCCAAGTAGGTCCTCATCACTCTAACTACTGGGCCATCTCCCCAGTCCTCTGAATATTCTATACTGCCTTCTTTAGCTCTACTTCAAGAGAGGACCCCCCCCCCCTCCATCTCATGGGTGAGATAGGCAACAGCCCTCTTACAGTTCCTGGGGTCTTCTCTGTGACCCCCTTGCAGGACAATACTATCTGTCCTGTAGTTCTTGAACCCGTGAAAGGAAGGCAGATTATAGCTCAGTGAAAGCTGCCCACAAAAACCCCCGGTTTCCCCATCACTGGCAGCACACACTGAGAAGCTGCCTGCCTGGGGATGTTCTAGAGGAGTTGCAGGGCTGGAGAGATGGCTCAACTTCTGGATGACCTGAGTTTAGTTCCCAGCCCTCAGACGGAAACTCACAACTGCCTCTAACTCCAGTCCCAGGAGATCTGATGCCCTCTTCTGGCCTCCCCAGGCACCAACACACACACTAGACAGACACATATACATAGACAGAAATAAAACAAATCTTTTTAAAAATTAAAATAATTAAATGTGTCACTAGACAGCTTTTCCAAGGAACTCCATGAACCTTCATCTCCCAAGGTCCATTTGTTAGATTATTGGCTTTACAAACTCAAACATAAGACTCCTAGAGTATAAAGAGCCTTGGGGACCATTTAGCCAAGGGTGAGGTCCTTCGGTCTCTGGGTTGTATCTATTCTAGTTCATTCTTATCTTGGTGGTGGCATCATCTAGAGGGGATCTGGGAGGGGCTGTCAGGAGTATGTGCAGACCGCGCCACTCAGCTCGGCCGCCACCTCTCTGCAGATGGCTGCCCCTGGCTGGTGATCTCGGACTTTGGCTGCTGCCTGGCTGACCAGCATGTTGGCCTGCGGCTGCCTTTCAACAGCTCCAGTGTAGAGCGTGGTGGCAATGGCTCCCTGATGGCCCCTGAGGTGGGTCCTGCTGTGTTTGTGTCCTGCCAGCAGGGGGAGTTTCCTAAGTGTTCCCAATAAGCAAAGCTTCCCTCCCTGCTCCTCCACCCCACCCCACCCCACCCCACACACTTTCACTGGGCTGACCTGAGGTCCCTGGGAGGTTTATCTGTATCAACTGGGCGGCTGTGGCAGATGCCTCCAGGCTTCATGCCTCCTGGTGGGGCCTGATCTCTCACTTTCTCCTTCCCGCAGGTGTCCACAGCCCATTCTGGCCCCAGTGCAGTAATTGACTACAGCAAAGCTGATACCTGGGCTGTGGGGGCCATCACCTATGAAATCTTTGGGCTTGCCAATCCCTTCTATGGCCAAGGCAGTGCCCACCTTGAGAGCCGCAGCTACCAGGAAGCTCAGCTGCCCGAGATGCCCGAGTCGGTGCCTCTAGAGGCAAGACGGCTGGTGAGGTCACTGCTCCAGCGAGAGGCCAGCAAGGTGAGGCTGTTCCCAAGCTCTGGCCTCTGGGTGAGGGCCTCTGCTCATGTCTGAGTCACGGCTAAGTATAGACAAGCTCTACAGTATTAAACAGCCTGTCATATACAGGCAAAGGCCAGCTACAGAACAGGGTAGGTTTGAGAAGAAACAGGAGCAGGAAGCTGGCAGTTAGCCCTGAATCAGAGGCCTAGCATCGTAGCCTCTGGGTCCTTTTGGGTCCCTTTCACTCCCTGTTCATGGGGCGTCAGCATGCTGGGCCGTGTCATCTGTGCTTTCCAGTCCTCTTGGCTTTGGCTATGCTGGAAGCTGCTTAGAAGGATGGACTGGTGAGATGGCTCAGCAGGTAAAGGGACTTGCCATACCTGACAACCTGAGTTCAAAACCTGGGGCCCACATGAAGGCAAAAGGAGAGAGCTGACCCCACCAAGTTATCCTCTGACCTCCACACACAAGTGCACAGCATGCACACCCACACACATCGGACAGACCCAACGAGAATGAAAAAAACCTTAGGGCAAGCAAGATAGCTTGGTGGATAAGGGCACTTGCTGCCCGGTTTGATCCCCACGACCCACATTGGAAGGAGAGAGCCAACTCCTGCAGCCTGCCGCCCCCCTAGATACATAAATGTAACTAGAATATTTTGTTTAAAGAAGACTGGCTTGGAAAGAAAAGGATGTTTTTGAGAAACATGTAGCAAAGATGCAGCAACAGAAGGAGAAGCTGCTCTCAGCCCAGCAGGAGCCCAGAGGCCAGTCTGCCTGAGCCAAACTTGCAAGGGCGGGTCTGGTTCAGGTGGCTCCTTAGAAAACCCTGAGACAGGCCTGGCCTCAGCCTGTTCTGCAGCCTCCTCACCCCTCACTGTTCACACCCCTGTTTACCCTCCCACTATTCATACCCCTCACTGTTCACACCCCTCACTGTTCACACCCCTCACTGTTCATACCCCTCACTGTTTACACTCTCACTATTCATACCCCTCACTGTTCACAACCCTCTGTTCACTCTCGCTATTCACACCCCTCACTGTTCACACCCTACTCTTCACACCTCACTGTTCATACTCACTGTTCACACCCTCCCTGTTCACACCCTGCTCTTCACACCCTTCACTGTTTACACTCACTATTCATACCCCTCACTATTCACACCCCTTACTGTTCACTCTCGCTGTTCACTATTCACACCCCTCACTGTTCACACCCCTGTTTACACTCTCACTATTCATACCCCTCACTGTTCACAACCCTCTGTTCACTCTCACTATTCACACCCCTCACTGTTCACACCCCACTCTCCACATCCTTCACTGTTTACACTCACTATTCATACCCCACTCTTCACACCCCTCACTGTTTACACTCTCACTATTAATACCCCCCACTGTTCACACCCCTTACTGTTCACTCTCACTGTTCACACTATTCACACCCCCCACTGTTCACTCTCACTATTCACACCCCTCACTGTTTACATCACTGTTCATACCCTACTCTGTTCACTCACTGTCCATACCCCACTGTTCACTCTCACTGTTCACACCCCTCACTGTTCACACCCCTCATTGTTCATACCCCCTCAATCTTCACACTCTTACTGTTCACACCCCTTGCTCTTCACACTCTCACCTCCTCATAGAAGCTGTTCAGCAACTACATCAAGTGCAAAGGCCTTTTGCCACAGTGCTGGAGACCTGAGCAGTGTATGGGTCCCCTTCATGATAAAGGTGTCCCAGCAAAGCCGACATGGGCAAGGTCCTGGGCTTGGTAAAGAGGTAGCTGTGGGAAGATAGGAGGAAGAATCAAACTGGGGCAGGCCTGAGCTGGCACTCCCTCGGCCGCACACTGTGGACTATGTGCTTTGTGCAGGCATTCTGATGGCACCTTCCTTTGCTTTGCAGAGACCATCTGCACGCTTAGCTGCAAACGTGCTGCACTTAAGCCTCTGGGGCGAGCATCTACTAGCCCTGAAGAACCTGAAATTGGACAAGATGATCGCCTGGCTCCTGCAGCAGTCAGCAGCCACTCTGCTGGCCGACAGGCTGAGAGAGAAGAGCTGCGTGGAGACAAAGCTGCAGATGCTGTTTCTGGCTAACCTGGAGTGCGAGGCTCTCTGCCAGGCAGCCCTCCTCCTCTCCTCCTGGAGGGCAGCCCCGTGATGGCTCTGTGCTGCACTGTTACTAAAAGACTGAGGGGCATCTGTGTTGTGATATCATGATGGTGTATGAAGGCTGAAGGAGGTAGCTTGGCTGGGTGGGCAGGAATCAGGGAACAAGCTGGAGTGGAGGAGGGGGCTGGTCAGCCAGAGGAAGCCTTGGACTCAGCAAATGGGAAGAACAGCCTTGAACAGTTCAGGAGGGAGAGAGGTACTACCTGTGCCCGTCCAGTTAGGTTCTTGGGCAGAATTAAGACATCAGGCCAGATCAGGAGTTGGTAAGCTGTCAAGGGCCAGACAGGGAATTAAGTAGTTGTAATGACGAACCTGCCACTGAGGCAGAGGACAAGCAAGCACTGCAGCCAGGCCACACTGAACTCTGCTTGTCATCAATACGTTGTTCATTTTCCCCAACCACTTAGAAATGTAAACAACCAGGTTAGTTTGTAAGCAGCAACCAGCATGGCTCCCAGTCAAATTTACCACTTCCTGGCCAAATGCATTCTTAATGTCAAACTCTTTAAAGATGCAAGAATTAAAGACAGTCTCCATGTCAAAGACTTGTACACTGGAGCCAAGGGTTCTCCCACCAGGGGAAAATCACTCTCACCCTGCTGACCAGGAAGCACTCCCCGCCCCAGCCGCCCTCAGTCTACAAATGGCTGTGCTGGTGAATGTGGACAGGCTGAGGGGGTTAGACCCGTCCTCACTGTCACCGAGACCCAAGACAAGGGGGTGGCTGGCAGTTTGTGGTCCCTGTCCCTCATGTCAGGAATGGGCTTTATGACAGAGGTGGCCAGTGTTGCCTGGCATGTGGCCTCTAGGCTGAGGGCAACGCTGTATTCATGACCATCCTATGGCAGGAGTGTCTGCAAGGCTGGTGCAAGGCACGGGTGTGTGTCTGCAGGGCCTGGGAATGCGTCCCTCAGAGCTGCTGAGCTGCAGCAGGGCCTCTGGTGTGGGAGCTGCGGAGCTTGTCTTTGGCCAGCCTTCCTTACAGGAGCCATGGAATATTAAATGCGAGCTTACAGCATAGAGCATAGTGTGCTGAACTGAGGGTCTGGCATTAGGAATGAGTCTCACACTCTTAACAGAGAGTTCACATACAGTTTAACATGTGGTTAAGAACACAGAGGTGGCTGGGCTGTGGCTCATGTATATGTCTTTGACCCCAGCATTTAGAAGGAAGATCTCTCAAGAGTTCAAGGCCACCAGGTAGTGGTGGCGCACACCTTTAATCCCAGCACTTGGGAGGCAGAGGCAGGTGGATTTCTAAATTCAAGGCCAGCCTGGTCTACAGAGTGAGTTCCAGGACAGCTAGGGCTACACAGAGAAACCTTGCCTTGAAACAAAACAAAAACAAAGGAACAAAAAGAACACAGGTAGGACCTAGACCTGAACACAGGGTGTTTTTATTTTATGCAGATCTTGTTTTGTCTGTACATATGATGTATCACTTGAATGCCTGGTCTCCTGGGAGGCCACAAAGGGGCATCAGATCTCCTCAGACTAGCGTTACAGATGGTTGTTAGCTGCCATGTGGGTGCTTGAACTTGGGTCCTCTGCAGTGCTCTTAGCCTAGTCATCTTACAAGTCCCTCTCAGGTCTCTTCAGCAGCAATTCTTAGGCCAGCTGTCAGTCTAGTTTCCATTGTGTGATCCCCACCTCCCCAAGGAGAGCTGAGAGACACAGAGGCTCTGGCATCGTGTCCCTAGGCAGCAGCCCTGCCATCGTCAGTGTCGTGGGGCCAGGTGACAGGTGAGGGCAGTGGTTCTCTTCATTTTAGAAATGGGAATGGGTGGCTGCACATACGAAAATTGCCACCGAGTGATTCAAACTTGGAAAACTTACAGAAAAAAAAATGTTCCCTGCCCCCCACCCCATAGTCCTCGCCCTGTGAGGTAAGGCTGCGCCATTTTCCCATGGCCTTTACAAAACAAAACAGAACCTGACCAATCCATCCATGAGTGCTGTGTGGACCCCAGGTTCTGGCTCAGTCAGACTTCTCCTTCTCCTTCATGTGCAAGAAGACGATGCTGAAGATGAAGAGCCCGGCCATCATGGAGAAGGCACTGGCGTAGTAGGGATAGGCTGAGGGGATGAAGCGCTCATACTGCGTGTGCTGGAGTGGCCTCACTGACACCTATAAAGGGACAGGAGTAACAGGCCCTGGTGGCAGGGAGGCCTAAGGGCGAAACCTACTGGCCAGAAACAGGACTGCCCCTCGCTTACCTGGGTGGAAGAGTACAGGTGTGTGTAGCCTAGGCGGTTGTAATCCACTTTAAACTGGAATACACCATACACATCAGGCAGCTTAAACTGGACACTGTACTTGCCACCTGGGGAAGAAGCAACATCAAAACCAGGAGGGTTCCCCAGAGGGAAGTGTGTCTTGAGGCAGGCACAGGTGACAGCTGAGTGGCCTTCTCTGGCAGGAGTCATACACACCTTTCCTCTTTAGGAAGGTCCTCACGAAGGGGTCAATGCGCACAAACTCCAGCTGAATGTCATCCCCATCGAAGGGGACCCACTTGCCATTGGAGAGCTGTTCTATCACGATGCTATACTCCTGAGAGGAGAGGCTGGGTCAGGGCTGCCCTTAATGCCCACCCCAGTCGAGGCAGGGACTCCAGGAGGCCCACAGTCACTGAGCATGGCTGACCACTCCTCAGCAGGGCAGCAGCTGGAGCACCTCTGCCTTCCCTGGGCCTGAGGCCCTCAGTGTGGTGCTGAAGAGTGAGCGAGCAGGCTACCTCCTCCCCTCCAACCTGCAACATCCAACCCAAAGCTCCAACTGCAATGTCACTCAACCCATAAATCTGAATGCCCCGCCAGGTAGACGGAACAGGCCCTCCCTCCGCTGCTGTGCAGCCACCAGGCCTTCAGTTAGCACCAAAGACCACTCCACATCTCTGCTGACTCTTGGGGACAGACTGAAGTACACAGTCATCCTCTGGACGACCCTAAAGCGTCTGTGCTGAGCCCCCCGATCTTAGGACCTGCCCTTCCCAGGACCTCTTACCACCAAGTCAGTGACAGTGTAGGCATTGGGTGGAGCCATCTCTCCCACCCGGTGATGGGACACAGGCCCCACTCGAAGGACACCTTCCTCCTTGAACACCCAGCGCGAGAGGGCCACAGCTAGTTCATAGTTGCCTGTCTGAGAATACCTGGAGAAGGGAGAAGAGAGGCTGCAGCCCACTTCCTGCTGGTGCCAGCAGGCCAACACACACTACCACACTCCATGTCATGGCATTACCTCTGCGCCCCAGGTGTGGCCTTCTGCACTGCTGAATTGAAGAAGGCATCGCTGAAGAAATCCAGAGAACCACTGAAGATGACCCGGGCATTGTTCCTAGCCTGGAGCCCGGCAATCAGCAGAGTGTTTCTCCCCACCGCATGGGGGTACTGCAGACAGAATGGGGTGGTCACCTGGGCATCACCGGCAAAGCCACCACAGCAAGTGGACAGAAGGCTGGACCCAGCTAGACACCAACGTAGCTCTGCCTCCACACCCACCTGACAGAAGACCTAGGATCCCACCACTGTCCCAGTCCCAGCACCTCTGCACCGAGGTCAGCATGGCCCACGGCTTCATGTATGTGACATGTGTATGTGTGTGTAACACATGCGTGTGTTTGACATGTCAGTGTCAGCACAGCTCTGCTCTGGGCTTGCTACTTAGCCCAGGAGCTGGAGTATGGAGCCTGCAGAGGCCCTTACCTGGGTGATTGGCTTATCTGGGAAGAAGGAGTAAGAAGTTGAAGAGCCTGTTAGGATGTCCAACACCAAGGGATTGTCCGGGTCTGCCACCATTCTGCAAGGAGGAGAGAGATGCCTAGTGCTGAGCAGGATATGGCAGCAGGACATGGGGTCCCACACCATCGCCCCTAGACAATTTCCAGAGTAGTTCTTCCCTGTCCCATCTGTTCATCCATCCATCCATCCACCCGTCCATCCATCCATCCATCCATCCACCCGTTCATCCATCCATCCACCCACCCGTCCATCCATCCATCCATCCATCCATCCAAAGATAGGTCTCACTAGCCAGGCTGGCGTGGAAGCCCCAATCCCCCTGCTTCAGCCTCCTAAGTAGCATCCAGCCAGGAAGGATCCTTTATCAATAGCCAAGCACTTGGGCTCATTTACAGTCAGACTCACAGACATCACCCAGGGGAAGGGGCATTCTCAACCCTAAATTTGGCTTGATGTCCACAAACAGCAAGTGGCCCTTGTCCCTCCAGGTCTCGCTGGTCCCCTGCACACTCACCCAACTCCTCGGAAAAGAATGGGGTTCAGAGATGACTTGCCAACAATGGTTGGGGCCTTCAGCAAGTTCTCAGTGTCAGCCACAATGAGCGTATGCTGCGAAGGGGATGGACAAGGCAAACAGTCAAGAAGAGGGTCCTGGCCAGGGAGTCCTGGCAACTTCCAGCCACTTCCAGTCACTACACAAAGCTGAGTGTTCCTGGGAGTTCCAGATATCTGAAGGGACAAGCCTGTTTACCTGGCCAAGGTCTGAGACATCATAGTTGTGGTGGTCGATGACAGCTGTTTTTTCTTCATCAAATTCAATCCCACACTCACTGCCCAGCTCCCGAAGAGGGTCACCTGCACAGATCCAAGAGATTGCCTGGCTGAGCCCTGGTCGGCAGGTCAGATAACACAGGCTGTGGCTTCACACCTCACCCTCAGCTGGTCAGCCACGGTGCCCTGAGCCTTCAGCAGGCAGGGCACTACCTCCAGGGCTTGGATGAGTAGTGGGGCTAAACGACAGCCTCCTCACATGAAGATGTAACAACTTGCTTCTACCTACACCCTCTTAGCAAACTTAGCAAAGCCACAGCCAATGCTGGCTTTGACAGGCCTGAGCTCACCTGTCCTCCTCACTACCTCACCCAGGGACCCACTGAGGTGAAAGTCTATTACTGCTGCAAACAGGCCCTGAGCTGTCCACTGCTGGAGCTGAGAGACCAGTACATAAACTAAGGATACAATTCTCTCCCTACTGCTGTACAACTTTGGAACTTTCAAAACCAGAATCCCAAACTACCTCCACCCACTGCCTCTCTGACTTCCTCGCTCCCCCTATAGTGGGTTGCTCTGATGCTGCTTAGATTATAACACCAAATTTTGGTTCCTCAAGATGTGGTTGCCCCCAGTGAACAGATCCTCAGGTACTCAAGTGATGCCATGTGAACTTTCTTGACAAGTTCACTGGTCAGTAAAAGGCTAGAGCCTGTGACTAGGCAGGGGGAGGGAGGAAAGTGGGACGGGAGATTAGAGTGAGGGGTTTGCAGGCAGTGAAACAGGAGGAAGAAGCCTCCATGACCCAGAACCACAGAGCAGGAGAAGCAACAAGTAACAAGGGACCTACAGCTGGGGAAAAACGTTACATCTGCCCAGTCTAGGCTATGGCTTGTAAATAAAACACCTGGATTGTGTGTGTTTTATAGGGGCTTGCTAGGATTATAAATTCATACTACACCCATCAGGGTCCCAGGCCCAGATAAACCTGCATTTCTTTCACTGCCTCCCTGGCCAGGCCACACTGGCATCTCCTGCATGCAAAGCTCTCTGAGCTCCATGGAGAACTGGTGCAAAGTCCAGCACCTTCCTAGGGCAGACTTACCGATATCAGAGCTGGCAGCCACCAAAACGCTGCCGCCACCGTCAATGAAGGCACTGATGGTCTCCACGTTGATGTTGCCTCCAAAATCTGCAAGAAGGTCCCAGACACAGTGACTATAGGCACCCTGTGCCCCCTCTGACGCCTGGATGGAGGTGACAGACCCTTCAGAGCAGCCAGAGCCCCCAACCTGAGAGGATGAGTGAACTCACCACATCTGTTACACGGCACAAACCCACGTGCTTAGAGCAATGCCCTGGCATTCAAACGTGTCCTGGTCACATCTGTTGCAGTGACAGCACACATTCCAAGCCACATCTACTCACTCAAAAACGCTCAACAGCCCCACCCACACTTCACAGCACTGCTGTTCAAATGCTCAGACGCCCCCAACACTGCAGCCTTTGCCATTGCTGGCACCATGCCCAGGGCCACCTTCCAGTAGTCTATCAATGTCACTCCACCTAAGCTGTTTGAGAAAGTACCACAGAATGCACAGATGACACTCATTTGACCGTAAGGCTCACTGGCCTAACGCTAACGGCTTCCTTGTTCCCATTATCCACAGCAGAACCATTCAGTGCCTTAAACATCACCCAAAGGGCTTGCTGGTCCCCAGCATTTGACAGATGAGGCTCTGGCCAGTTCACTTAGTGACTGAGCACTGCTGCCACCAAACTAGCACCCGGAGTGGCTTGCTGAGCTCTAAGGTTCTCTCCAGAGTGAGTCCCGTGTTTAACCTAAGTCCACTTCCTTGCTAAGTATTTCCTATGGGCTGGGAACAAAGAAAGGAACAACAAGGAAAGGGAGGAGATACTGCGCTCATGTAAGGAGGGGACACTGCGCTCAGGTTAGTAAGGAGAGCCTTCCTCCAGTGACATATGCGAAGATGGAAGGGTTAGCCAGGCAGCAGCATAGCGGAAGAGCACACAGGAAGAGTGAACGGTAGTGTCAAGTCTGCCAGGTAGGGTGAGCTATGGGGCTGGACTGGAGGCCAGGAGTGAGGTGAGGTAGCCAGTTAGTGGAAGGCTGGGACTGGTGGAAGCCACTGGAACATTCTGAGCTGGAGAACAACGTGACTTCCTTGGTCCCAAGGTGGAGCTGGGTACAGGTGGTGTGTGGGTCAGAAGGTACTGTGCCAGGCTGTGAAAGCATCCTAAACCAGGAGAAGGTGCTGGGGCAGCAGGGGACCTAAAGGGAGCAGGAGCCAGGGGTAGGGCTGGGGGATAGGCACGTTAGACAGCTAGCAGAACTCTTGTGTGAACTACAGAATACAAAGTAGCTGCCAGAGGAAAGGAAAGGCCATCCATGTTTAATCAACTGAAGGAAGGAATGGCAGGAACATCTTAGCCCAGAAAGGGACAGCCTGCGCCAAAGATGAAATGGGAAAACTACCTAGCACAGTCACCAAACAAGCAAACAGCAAGACAAAAGAACCGGCCAGGGCTGGAGGGATAGCACACGGGCTGCTCTTCCAAAGGACCAGGGTTCAATTCCCAGCACCCGCACAGCAGCTCACAACTGTCTGCAATTCCAGTCCCAAGGGATCCACCACCCTCTTCTGGCCTCTGAAAGCATCAGGCGTGCACATGGTGGGACATGCATGCTGGGCAAACACCCATGCAAAAAAAGAGAACAACAACAACAAAAAAAAACAAAACAAACAAACAAATAAATGCATAAGAAACTGTCAGGCTGAAGAGATGGCTCAGCGGTTAAGAGGGCTGGCTGCTCTTCCACAGGACCTGGATTCAATTCCTAGCACGTCTGTAACTCCTGTTCCAAGAGATCTGACACCCTCACACAGACACACATGCAATCAAAACACCAACGTATGTAAAATAAAAATAACTGTTATATTATTGCCAAAGGAACTGGAGCTAGCTAGTCAGGTGAAGACACATCTGAAGAGGCTAAAGCTATGGGAAGGGCAAGCATCTCAGCAAGATAAAAACGAGACTCTTGTCATCTTCTCTCAGGTAGGGTACCAGACTCTCAGGCCCAAGGGAGTTAAGAACACGTCTCCAAATCCACACATGGAAGAGGGAGGCAAAGTTCAGCTCAGTAGATCTTCTTAACAGAAATGTCCAGTGGTGGACTGAACTGCCTTGCAACACAGAAACAGTTAAGTGTAAGTTAGAGATATTCACTCCATTCAGTAGTCTCTGAGGGCTGGTGAGATGGCTTAACAGGCAGCCACAGGTCGGTCACTGGGTTCAAGTCTCCAGGAAGGGCTGGGAATGGCAAGTAGCGCCTATAACCCAAGTATCAGGAGGCAGAGACTGATCCTGAGAGCTCACCGGCCAGCCTGCTTGGTCAAAATTGCAAGCTTCAGGTTCAGTGAGGGACCCTGTCTTTTTTTCTTTTTTTTTTTTAAGATTTATTTTATTTTATTATATGTAAGTACACTGTAGCTGTCCTCAGACACTCCAGAAGAGGGAGCCAGATCTCGTTACGGATGGTTGTGAGCCACCATGTGGTTGCTGGGATTTGAACTTATCACCTTTGGAAGAGCAGTCGGGTGCTCTTACCCACTGAGCCATCTCAGCAGCCCCCGAGGGACCCTGTCTTAAGGGAGTAAGGAGTGTGACCAAGTAGGTGACCCGATTCTACATGTCCACAGAAGTGTGCACAACCTCACATACATGCATACATCCCACCACCACCAATACCAACTAGTCTTCTGTTAGCCAAACACATCCATCAGGACTTAAGGGGTGATGGGGTATGTATCTATTTGTACTCCTATGATCTGCCACCTGCAGAATGGCTTTTTACAGCAATCCATGTTAATAATGTGACAATTCTTTGTACACAAGCAAGTCAAATCAAGGGCTTCTTTATCAGGACCTTTGTTAGAGAAACCCCCTTCTCCAGAAGCGGAAGTGTCTGCGGTGACATCTTGTCGTGCGCCGTCCCCGTCCAGCGGGAATAAGACACAAGACAAACAGGTTTCTTCCCCAACGGTTTACTCAGGAACTTGATGCACTTACAGCTTAGCAGAGCATGATGGCAAATGGCCCCACCGCAAGCAGCCTATTTATACCCTGTCCTGGCCAATCACCGTGCTGCCTCGTGGCTCTCGCGTGACTACACCAGGTATTCTCGGGCTCAAGATCAAACAACAGCCGACACTGTAATGCCAATTTAAGAGTCGTTTATGTCAGAACAGCTGAATCGGTCAATGCCGTCTTTAAAGAGCGGTTGAATGGCTCCCTACAACATCTGACACTCTATCCTTAGCCATATCTTTTTGACAGATGAAATCTCCAAGGCCTAGGCTGTTAATTAACATTTTCCTCTACTATATACTTCGCAACTCACCCCAAGACCCAGAAAATGCCCAGGAATGAGAAGACAGCCGTCTCCTGAGCCCTCTGATCCCAGTGCTTAGGGCGACGCGCGCCCTTACCTTCCACCGACGGGGAAAAGATGATAAGGTTGTCATAGAGGAACTCCCCGTACTTAATGAGAGACAAGCTGGGGTCATCTGCGGTCTTGAAGGTGAGCTCAAAGCCCCGATCTGGAGGAAAATAAACCGGGAACCCGGTCAGGAGAAGAATCCCTGCTGCAGCCCTCGGAGGGGGCCGCCGTCTTCGCCCCAACCCGGGTCGCCAACCCAGGCCATGCCCTCCGCTCGGCTCGGCTCGGCGCGGCGCTCACCCTTCAGGCTGCGGAAGAACAGCGAGTGTGTGTCCCGCACGTTCAGGTTGTCCAGCAGCACGAGAGTGCGGGGGCCGCTGGCGCAGACGCAGCCGAGCGCGGCTAGCAGCAGCCCGCAGAGGGGCCAGGCGCGGAAGGCGAGGCGGGGATCCATCTTCATCTCCCAGCAGCCGAGGCCAGCACCCGGGCACCGGAAGCGTCCCTCGCGGTCGCCCAATGGCCGCTCGCAGCGGCGGAGTACCACGTGGAAGCGGTCCGGGTACTCCGTGGCCCCGCGACCCACGCCGCTGCATGGACGGACCGAGAAGCAGGGAACGCCGCCGGAAGTGGCCCTCCGGGAGGCCGAGTCTCTGTACCTTATTGGCGAAACGCACTTGAGGCTCCGCCTCCCCCATGGAAAAGGGCCAATCCAAGAGAGACAGCTCCGTAGCTGCTGCCAATCAACGAAGTCGAGAGCCCTTTGCCTCCGCCCAGGCCAGCTCCCGCCTCGGCTCTCAAACTCTCCTCCAGCGGCTCCAGATTTTCCGTTTCCTAGGTAGCCGCCCCTTTTCTCCTAGGACGCAGTTGTCGTTACTAGGACCAGATAGGGGTCACTTCCTCGTCTGTCACTAGTCTAACGGGCTCGGAAGCAGGCCCTTATCTCTTGGGAGCAATGAGGTGGGGAAATAGGCTCTGGCCAGGCCCGAAACAGGGTGGATGGCCAAGGGACAGGTTAGTGATCAAAAGGCTCTTCACAACCAGGGTTGGTGGCTCGTGCTTTTAATTCCAGCACTCGGGTGGGAGGCAGAGGCAGATCTTTGTGACTTCGAGGCCAGCCTGGTCCACATAGTGAGTCCAGGCCTGCTGGGGTCACATATCGAGAGCTGGGGGTGTTTTATACAAGCGGCAGGAGGGAGCAACTTGGCGGGCCCAGCCAAGGTGATCCACTGAACAATCAAACCACGCGACAGACCTAGTATGAAGACGATTTATTGTCGGAGGAAGGGAAGGGGACCTGGGACGGGGTAGAGACAGAAAGGGGGGGGGGCAGAGAAGGATAGAGAAGAGGCCAGCTGAAAACATGTGGGAAGGGAGTGAAGGAGAGGAGAGAGAATAGGAGATGGAGGGAGAGGGGCAGGGTAGCCGAGGAGTCCTTATACGCCTGGCTCGCACCTGGCTGCTGGCTACCCAAAATGTTGTGTGGAGCCGCCTAGCGGAATTGTCTGTAAGCTGTCATGAGGTGCCAGCAAGATGGTTCAGCTGATAAAGGGGTGCTTGCTTGCCACCAAGACTGACGACCTGAGTTCAATCCCTGGGCCCCAAACGGTGGGAGGGGAGAACGGACTTCTGCAAGTTGTCTTCTGACACATACACCAACCCAAGACTCAGGACAGAAATAAAACGTAGAGGTCTAGGGATGTGTAGTTCAGTGGGTAAGATGCATATCTAGCATGCAGGAAGGACTGGGTTTTGATGCCCAGTATCATAGAAAACTAGGCATGGCGGCTGGCAGCTGTAACCTCAGCACTCCAGATACAAACATCAGGATAATTCGTTCAAAGTTGTCCTCAGCTACATGCAAGTTCCAGGCCAACTGGATGAGACTGTCTCCATGTAATAATTATTGTTTCTAACTTCTCTGCAACACAACCCCACCACTCAGGAACACTGACTTTAGTGGTGTGCCATTGTCAGGACACCCTTTCAGGTACCCACCTGAACCCCTCCCCATAGCTTCAACCCCCTCTGCTCTGCTCTGCTCTGAGAACTGCCAGCCTCCGCACACACCCTTGAGTTGCCCACCTGCTACCTGCTGCTCTTTCAGCTCCCTCCAGAGGTGCCCACCCTCCCCAGGATTCCCACCTGAGATCTATATCTTCACTTTTCCTAGGGGGTGGTTGGGGCTTTATTCCCTCAGAAACCTGAGCCACCTCCCCTGACTGGTTCTACTCCAGTGGCCTTTGGTAGTCTCACCTGTACCCTGGCTGCTTCAGTGAAAACTCCTTGGCCCCCAAGGGTAAGACCTACTACAGTCACTGGTATAAGAAGGAGGGCAGAATAGGAGAGCTAGCTCAGTACAGAGATAGCACACACTCTTTACCCTTCACAGAATACCATGAAGTGGGTGCAACTCTAGTTTACAGAGGTGGCTCAGGACCTGTCAGCTCCCTTGACTGTGGGCCCACCGAGGTCAGGCTTGGAATACAGGGGGGAGGGCTGTCATGGCAACCTGGATTCATTTCTGGCTATGTCAGGACACAGCCAGTTCAGGTCCCTGAAGCCTGGCAGGACAGCAGGAACCACACCTGCTGCACAAGCCTGAGTTCAATCCCTAGAAGCCACCATGGATGGAGAGAAGCCACCCTGGAAGCTGGCCTCTCGCCTCTCCATCCAAGCACCACGACATATGTCCCCAACTCAGGCACACACAATAAAGGCAGGGAGTGTGCTTGGGTGATTTGGGACATAAGGGGAGGTACTTAGTGGCTGGAGACACTTGCTGCCAAGCCTGATGACATAGATTCAATCCCTGGGGCCACATGGCAGAGGGAAGGTACTGACTTCCACAGGTTACCATCCAACCTCCACATGCACACCATAGCACATGTGCCCCCACAAAAGAAAAAAAAATTATCTATCTATCTACACACACACACACGTGTGTGTGTGTGTGTGTGTGTATATATATATATATATTGAAAAAGACCCAGGCTGGAGAGATAGCTCGATTGGCAGAGTCCTTGATACCTGAGGTTGCCTTCTGATCTACACACATGCACACACACACATGGATACATACATAAATACATACATACATACATACACGCACATGGACACACACACACTACAAACCAGGCCATTTCTGCCTCAGCAAGACATGGTTCTGTTTGTATAGTCACTTGTGCTGGTGACAGAACCTCTGGAGCTGCTGCAAGCAGTGACCAGTCGTCTCTCTACAGGACAGCAGGGCTGGCCCCAGGAAGCATCGGAGGGTTGGGAAAGGGCGCTTATTCCAAAAGGTAGTTTATTGGGCAGCTTACTGTAAAGCACCTTCTCTGGGCTGCTGTCCAGCCAAGGGTAGGCTCGGCACAGCAGCTGGCTCCAGGTCTCTATCTGTGTCCACAGTGTGTCACAGGTTCCCTTGGAAGGGGCCAATCACAGAGGCCCAAATCTTAAGTCACCAAGATGTTGAGTTTCGTCCGTGTGGCTGGCAGCTTCTGTGCTCCATGTGAGAATGCCTGGGGAGGTCAGTGGGCATCTGAGCCCGTGGAGGTAGACCCACACTGGCTAGTGTAGGCTCGGTGGCAGGCAAGTCAGTGGGGACAGTGGCTCCTGAGAACAGCTGGAGCAGGCCTCTCTCTGAGAAGCATAGTCCAACTTCCACAGAGCTCAGGCCCTGGGCCAAAGAGAGTTCTCTAGGGAATAGGGAAGGGAACGTGTCTTCCCAGGGCTAAGATCCCCTTGGGCTTGGGGACAGCTGTGGAGTAGGAGAGAAGAGGCCTGGTTGGGGCTTTGCAGAGAGGACTTGGAAGTTTCTAGAAACTTGAAAGCAGATAGCAGCAGGCAGCTGGATCACAGAGGCTCACCACCGAAGCTGTTTTTGCTTTTTTTACGCTTGGCTTTGGAGAAGGGGATATCAAGGGACTCCAGGCGGAAGGGCCGGGGCTGGGGCATTTCCAGTGTCTGGGTGGGCGGCAGGGTGGAGTTGTTGCTCAGAGACGAATTGAGCCCCGGTGGTGAGTTGTGATATACTATGGAGAAGAAGCAGAAGGCACCGGTGAGCTGGGACAACACCACATGTGGAAAGCAGAGGGTCTGGCAATACCTGCCCGCCTGAGGCCCTCGCTCTGCAGCTGGGACCCCTCTAAGGATGCTCTGCTGGGATCTCAGATCTAGACCTAGTGTTACTTCTGAGTCCAAAGGGTCTAGGGTAGGGAATCAGAGATTTAAGGCCTCTAGCTGAGGCTTCAGCCTGGTACCTGAGGCAGAGAAGCCGGCACAGAAAGAACAGTCCAGCATCTCCTACCAGTGTCGGCTCTTAAGCCTCAGACTGCTCATCTGTTACACGGGCACAGTGGCAGCTCCTCAGTGACTTCACTGGTCTTTCCTCTCCTACCCAACTTCACTCACTCTGTCTCCGGTTTCAGTTTAGAACATTTAAAAAATTTAACGTCAGTTTTATAAAGATTTACTTTTTATGATATAGATATTTTGCCTGAATGTATATCTGTGTACTGTGTGTGCACTGTGCCTACAGAGACCAGAATAGGGCATCAGATCCCCTGGAACAGGAGTTCCAGAGGGCTGTAAGTTGCCATAGTGCTGAGCCAGCCCTAAGGTTTGCTTCTAATGAATATTTTACCAGAAGCCCCGTGGGTTCTGTTATTCCAAAATTCCGTTACATTCATTCATGTGTTTGTTCCACGATGCCTGTAAGTGGCTAGAGAACAAGCTGTGGGGATCAGCTCTCTCTCTTTCCCTACATGGGGCCTAGGGATCAAACTCAGGTCCTCAGGCTTGGAGGCAAGCACCTTTCCCCGAGAACCATTCCACCAGCCTCTGTTTTTAGTTTTAAGAGAATGGTGAAGTGATTTTCCAATTCTTGGAACTTTTTTGCTCTGGGGACCTTTCTGCTCCCTTGGCATAGTCTCCTTTGGGGGAAGCTACTATAACAGATTCCAAGGAAGACTGACGTGCGTACCCCCATGCAAGGGCCTGCTCATGTGTCCAAGACCCTCTCTTTGAGCAGAGAGGAGACTCTGTACTGAGGTTAATTTTTAAAAATTTTAGATTTGTTTTGTGTGTATGAGTGTTTTTGTCTGCACTTGATTGTATTACAGACCATGCAACTCACATCTCGGGGTGTCTGGGTGGCTGGGTGGGTAGGTTCCAGAGTTGAGTAGTCTATGGGATACCTGCCCGTCTGAGGCCCTCGCTCTGCAGCTGGGACCCCTCTAAGGATGCTCTGCTGGGATCTCAGACCTAGACCTAGTGTCACTTCTGAGTCCAAAGGGATGACTTAGAAGCGATACTATAGTTCTTCATATTGCAAATGAAGAAGGGAGTAATACCATGTAATAGGCTAGAGGCCTGGATGGATCAGAAAAGTAAAGTGGGGAAACCCATATTAAGAGCTTACTGGTTTCCATGGTTACCATAGTGGCCACCAAGATGTGAGCAGCTAAGCAGGTCCCCACTGCCATGGTCCTCCCCCTTAGTCTCTCACACAAAGGAGAAGCTGTAGGACCAAACCGATCTTTCAATCTTCTCCTTTTGAGACAGGCTCTCACATAGCTGGCCTCAAACTCTCTCTGTAGCCAAAAGTGACCTTGAACTTCTCAGCCCCTTGCTTCCGCTCCCCAAGAACTGGGATTACAGGCAAGCAGCATCGCAGCCTGTTTTATACAGTGCTGGAAATTAAACCCGTAGCCTGGAGCACGCCAGGCAAGCACTCTACCAACTGAGTCACGTCCCGGCACTCCTTTAAGGAGCTTCTCTCAGGTATTCATCGTAGCAGTAAACAGGGACCACCACAATGACCTATTATGTGGCCCTATTTCTCTGCTCTTCCCCTGAAATCCTGAGAAGTGGAGGCCATGCCCCTTACTTCATAACTGAGGAAGCAAGGCTTACGTGGGGGAAGGCTTTCATGCCTGAATCCAAAATCATCCCTACGGCATATTTCCCAGCAGGTGTGGAGGAGGGGACGGCCCAGCGGGCAGGTGTGGAGGAGGGGATGGCCCAGGGGGCAGGACACTCACTGAGGCTCTTCATGGGGTCCGTGCTGAGGATCTGGCTGGCCCGCTTGGAGCGGAAGTAGTTGCTAGCGATATTCTCACTGTCGCTTCGGTTGAGCATCAGCTTATATCTGTCTTCCTCCTGCTGAGATTTCAGAACCTCGTGAGGGACAGCCACTGTGACCCTACCCTGGAGCTTGTGGGAATGGGTGGCACCATTTGGGGCTGGACATCTCTTAGGGTCACTCCCATGGCTCCCGGGGTGAGGACCCAGGCAGCTTGGAGCAGGGAAGTCACCACCTCCCCACCCCTTCCCTGAGATGGGAAGTATTTGTGCCTTCCTCCAGCTTCACCAGAGGCAAGGGTGACAGAACTAGATGGCCCCAATCCCTCCATGTACACACAATGCAAAAACAAAACGACAGCAAAAACTCCACTGTCAGCTTTTGTGGTCAATACTCTTCCCTTCTCTTCTCTTCTCTTCTCTTCTTTTTTTTTTTTTTTTTTTTTTCCGAGACAGGGTTTCTCTATGTAGCCCTGGCTGTCCTGACTCACTCTGTAGACTAGGCTGGCCTCGAACTCAGAAATCCGTCTGCCTCTGCCTCCCGAGTGCTGGGATTAAAGGCATGCGCCACCACGCCCGGCTGAAGATTCTTTTTCAAACTGGTTCTCACGAGTTTGTTTTCCTCCGTCTGGATCTTTTACACTGGGTAGCTATTTCTTCCCATCCCGGTGGGACAGAAGTCCCAGGCACAGATGTAAGACCCAGGCTAGCTAGCACTAACCACAGAGTTACATCTTTCTGAATGTTAGAAGCTGTCCAAGAGTAGGCATGTGACCAGGCAGAGTCAATTTCAGTCTTTCCACAAGCTCTGATGTAAGGATGGCTCAACCTCCCTAAAGCTGGGACCCTTTGATACAGTTCCTCATGTTGTGGCAACCCCCCCCCTCCAACTAAATTATTTTCATTGCTACTCTGTCACTGTAATTTTGCTACTGTTGTGAATAATAATGTAAATACCAATATGCAGGGTATCTGATATGCAACCCCTGTGAAAGGGTCACTCAAAGCCCAAAAGGGTCTCCACCTCACCGGTTAAGAACCACTGGCATGTAGCGGCAAGTAGCCATAACCATGCCTTGAGAAGGAAGCCTGAAGCTGACTAGCTCAGGGGCAAAGATCCAGGGCAAAGCGAGACACAGAGCCCTGACTCAGGCCCTAGATCCAGCCAGCCATGCCTGAACCTGATTCATCTGTGTGGTTCAGCGAGGTCTCCATCTTGCGTTGACTGCATCTGTCACTTGGAAGTAAGCGTGTTCTGATATCACCTCTCTGAAGTCCCAGGCTAAAAGTGTTTTAAAGCTTTTTCTTTCCTAGGAAGTTAAGCCTCCGAGGTAAATGCAGCCAGCACGAGACACTGTAGGCAGTCACTGTGAGCCGCCCTAGTGGGTGTTTGGTTGGAATAGACTCCCCCTTTGTAATTTTGAATATGGAACCTGAGGGTCCCAGTACCTGACATAGTGGTGGAAACAGGTCCAGGCTCAGCTCCTGGCTTTTGTCCCAGGCAAGATAAAAGCAGCCTGAGGCTTCACTGACCCACTTTGTGGGCACCTCTACCCCCACCCCACCTCCTGTTCCAACCCTTGGGCCTTACCATGTGCGGCTCGCCACAGTCTACTGCAGAGGTTTTTCGAGCTGGCTTATTCTGTGTCCCAGTTGGAACTGCTACGAGAAAACAGAAACTGAGAAGCCAGAAGAAAGGTGCCTGAGAGGCAGCCCTGCCTGGGGTGAGGGCAGGCCTGGCTGGAGGCAGCAAGCAAGAGGCACTTCCCAGCCTAGCCAAGGAATGGGGATGAGAGGGCTCAGCTATAGGAAGGGACGCCTCCGCTGCTCCCTGCTAGACACCGGTTAGGACTGGGGGGAGACTGCTCGTGAGAAATGGAGCCAGCTGGAATTTTAGTTGGATGATTGGCAACCATGGCTACCCATCAATTCTGGGATAGAGGTATGAATGGACACGGAGCAGAAAGAAAGTGGAGGTACACACATACACATGCACACACACATGCGTGTGCACACACACACACACACACACACACACACACACATGTGCATGCACACACGCATGCCTCTACCTCTGAAATGATCACAGTTATGTCTAGCTGGAAAACGATCTACACACGTGTGCGCACGCACACACACACATGCACGCACACACACACGTGCATGCACACATGCACACCCCTACCTCTGAAATGACCACAGTTATGTCTAGCTGGAAAACAATCCACAGAAAATCTGACTTTACTCTGAGATTCATCAGAGAAGGACAGTGATCTTCATAAAAATCACACAGGAAGTCAATGGCCAAAGCAGAGACTGAACCTTGAACTGCTGGTGTCTATGGTTCAGTCTAACTCAGGGCTCTGGCTGTGAATCCTGTAAGACTAGGTTTCATTTTTCTTTGCTTTGGTTTTATGGTTTTGGTTTGTTTTTATTAATGTGCACTAGTGTTTTGTCTGCATATATATAAGAGTGTCAGGTCACCTGGAACTGGAGTTACAGATAGTTGTGGGTGCTAGAAATGGAACCTGGCTACTCTGGAAGAGCAGCCAGTATTTTTAATTGCTGAGCCATCTCTCCAGCCTCTGTTTCATGGTTTTATTTACTAGTTTATCTTTAGTTCATGGGTAATGTTTTGCGTGTGTGTGTGTGTGTGTGTGTGTGTGTGTGTGTGTGTGTAGTATGTACATGCCTGGTATCCACAAAGACCAAAAGAGGGCGTCATATCCCATTAGAGCAGGAGTTACTGGCAGTGTGAAATGCCAGATGTGGGTCCCAAGAACCAAACTCTGGTCCTCTGCAAAAGCAGCATGTACTGCTAACCACTGAGCCACCCCTCCAGCCCTGCAGCATGTACTAACCACTGAGCCACCCCTCCAGCTCTGCAGCATGTACTGCTAACCACTCAGCCACCCCTCCAGCCCTGCAGCATGTACTCCTAACCACTCAGCCACCCCTCCAGCCCTGCAGCATGTACTCCTAACCACTCAGCCACCCCTCCAGCCCTGCAGCATGTACTCCTAACCACTCAGCCACCCCTCCAGCCCTGCAGAATGTACTCCTAACCACTCAGCCACCCTCCAGCCCTGCAGCATGTACTGCTAACCACTGATCCACCCCTCCAGCCCTGCAGAATGTACTCCTAACCACTCAGCCACCCCTCCAGCCCCTGTTCTGCTTCAATCTAAAATTAAGGTCTCACATAAACCCAACTTTCTATGTAGCCAAGAATAACTGTGAACTTCTGTTCCTCCTGCCTCCACCTCCCAAATACTGGGATGAGAGGCATGCATGACCGTGTCTTGTTTGGAGATCCAGTTTTAATCACGATCCTTTGTGGGACTGTCAGCAGCTTTCAAGAAGGGGTGATCATTATCCTCAAGACACAGAGGTCACACACACACACACACACACACACACACCTGTCTGCCTCCAAAGCACACTTCCTCAGGACCCCTCAGGGACAGCATGTGGGTTGCACCCACTGCTTGCAGGAAGAGGCCAGGTTCTGTCCCTCCACAAGGTGGCCAGCTGTCAAAGGGACAGGGGTGGGGGGGAACCGAGGACAGGGAAGCAGGGCAGCTGAGCTCCTGACCTACTGGGAGGCTGGTTTTCAGTATGATGGGATCTGGGATCTTCCAGAAGCCGTTATCCTCATCCCAGCTCGACTCTCGCCTTATCTTCTCCAGGTTGCTATAGTTACAGTCTCTGCGGATGAGAGGCTGCACCTGCTCCAGGAGTTGCTGGAAGAGCATGGAGTCCCGCTCCTGCCGGCGGATGGTTGCCAGGTAATCAATCTTCTCCAGCTGGAACTCTGACTGCAGGTCCTTGATTTCTACCTCTGCTGCCCGGAGCTGAGCCACAGAAAAGTGACAAGCGCTGAGTAGCTCCCGTCTGCCCACTTTGTCCCCAAAGCGCCCCCCCCAGCACCCCTTCACCAATGGCTACCCAGTTTGCCCCACCCACACCGTGTCCAGTGTCTGGGCCTTGACCTGCCACGCACCACCCTCCCTTCCAGCATGTGATAAGCACTTCCTGCATCCACCGTCCTGCGAAACCCCGACCTTCAACCACACAGCCCTGGCCTCAGCCACCGTGCCCTATTCAGACATTTCTCTTGGAGCAGCAGAAGAGACACACAGCAGGCACTTAAAGAATGCTTGTGTGAAGAACAGAGGGTTGCCAGCTGTTACCAAGGACGGCTGGTGCCCAGCTGGGCCATGCAGCCAGGGACCCGAGCCAAACAGGGCCTCACCTTCCTCTGCATCTTCTCCAGCAGCTTGCTCTTGGCTCTCACTTCCTCCTGGATAGAGTCGTAGACGTTGAGCAGCACCCAGTCCCCGCTGTCCTCGTCCGAGTTCTGCAGCGCGGCCACCAGCTGCTTCTTGCGCTCGTCCGCGTACCGCTTCCGCCGTTTGTGCTTCTCCTTCAGGTCCTTGTTTTTAGCCTGCTCGCCCCCCACCACCTGCTGCTCCAGCAACTGCAAGCTATGGCCGGCCGGGAGAAGAAAGCAAGTGTCACAGACCCTGCTGGCCTGCTGGCACCTGCCACCTGCTCCCCACAACCCACTTCACAGAGTGGTACAACTGAGGTGCAGAAAGCTACAGCTGCTTGCTCGGTGGCTGAGCCACCCCCAAACACTGACAGTGCATGACAGGGAGTTGGCTCATGGCTGTACTCTATCAGCATTGGGGTGGTGTGTCAGTTTTTAATCTGTTATGGGTGAATCACATCCTAGCGGGTGACTAAGTAGAGACAGGTGTCCCTGTGGCTCTGGGTCAGAACTCTGCCTAACTGGCCTGCTGTGGCACCTGGCCTGCTGTGACACCTGGCCAGCTGTGGCACCTCCCCCTCCCCACTGTCCTTCTTATGGCAGAGGAGGAGCCTGGTGTGGGCTCAGTAGAGGGTGAGAAGTGGATCTCACCTCACCCCAGCCTAGGCTACAACTCCTCGACCTCCATCCTTGACCAGGATTCTTCCCATCATCCCCTGGGCGTCTGACCCCTGAGCCCTGGGGTGCTTACCGGGCCAGCACCTGCTGTTGATCCACAGGCTGCAGCTCCTCCGTCAACACAGCCACTTCTACACCCACACTTTCCCTCCTCACGCTCGCCATGGCCAGCAAGGGCTGAGGCTGGGCCTCCTCAGACACCTGGGCCACATGGGCTACATGGGCTTCAGCCTCCATCCACACGCCCGTCTCTGCCTCAGAAACCACCTCCTCAGCCATTCTCAGGTTAAGATCGGGCTCCTGGACCCAGGGAGACAAGATGGGAAGGGTGCATGAATGAGCCTGCGCAGTTCACACACACACACACACACACACACACACACACACACACACACACACTGCCTCAGACACGCAGGCCGCCGAGCATCTCTAACCCCAAAGTCTAAAACCCAATACGCACGGAAATCTGAAATGCTTTGAGTTCCAGGGGGCTCCAAAAGTTCCACGTGTCAGGAGCTGGGGAGATTGCTCAATGGCTGCAGCCCATGGAAGCCCGAGGACCCTAGTTCACTCCCCCTGCCCCCACCAAACCCATGCACAGTCCCTCTAATTCCAGACTCATAAAGCAGGAGACAGGGGACCTCAGAGCAAGCTGGCTCCGGAGACCAGCCATGTGCAGTTGGTTGGGAGGCCCTGTCTCAATGAACAAGGGTTAAGAGTGATCAGAGGTGATTCCCAATGTCAGCTTTGAGACTCCACAGGCATGTGCACCAGCAGACATGGGCCCACACACATGCAAAACATGTACACACACACATATGCAAATGGAAAAGAGAGAAAAGGTTCCAATGTCTGTATGAGATAGACGGAACATAATAGGGATGTAACCTGCAGCAAGCTGCACACAGTTCCTAATTCTTACAATTGTCTTCACCAACACCCCAAATGGGCTCCCAGCCTTCACTCCTGAGATCCCCAATCCATCACCAAGGAAGGAAGGATCATTTTCTCTGAAATATAAACTGACCATAGCATCCCTTTCCACACTAGAACCTTCCATTGCTACCCACGGAAACTCTGATCTCCTCCCCGGATGCTGCCCTGCTGTGTCTCTCCCGAGTATTCTCGGCCCCCCAACTGTCCACCTTCTTGCCCCCTGTGGGACCTTGGTGTCTTGCTCAGAAGTCCTTGGCAAGAAATGTCCTTCCCAATGGCCCTGCCTCTCACTGGCTGTAGAACTCCGTAGAGCAGGCCCTGCACCTCCCCTGGGCAGCACAATAGGACTAGCCCTAGTGGTGTGGTCGCAGGAGAGCTGACAGGCTCAGCTGATCAGCTCAGATACCTCTCAGGCCCAGATCCAGGGCTTTGAGTTGGCCCACCCCAAAATCTAGCCCATCGATGAAAGAGCCAGTCCTGCAGATCCAAAGCCACAGGATCTCCATGACAACAGGACAACAGGATGTCCAAGCAGAGTCTCAGTGAGGAGCCAGTACTGATGGTGTAGCAGAAGCCAGGGGCCTCAAACCGGACCAATAATGTGTGGCCAAAAGGGTGCACTGTGGGACACACACAGTGACATACTGCAGCTGCTACAGCAAGAGTCTGTCTCTGTCTCTTTGTTTCTATGTCTCTCTCTCTCTGTCTCTCTCCCTCTCTCTCCCTCTCTCTCCCTCCCTCCCTCCCTCCCTCTTTTCTTTTGCAGGGGAGGTTGCAAGGGTAGATGACAGATATAAATGGATGGGGAGATGGGTGGGAGGGATTGTGGAACATGACGTGGAATTCAGAAAGAATCAATACAAAGTTACAAAAAAGAAAAAGAAAAAGAAATGTTCCCCCCAGCTTCTCCTCCTTGTCTCTGTCTCACCTCCTAGTAGGGGGTCTCTCACCATCTTGTCTGTCACCTACTGCCACATCCTGCCCTGTGACCATGCTTAGAAGCTGGCAGGCTTAAAATTGCTCTCCCTAAACGTGAAGAGGTTTTGAGGCCTCCTCCTCTTGCTCCCCTGTCTTATGCTTTGTCCCAAGCGGAAGACAAAGGGTATCCAAATTGTGTGTGACAGGTCTACAGGAGGTCCCTGGAAGTGCCTTAGGTCCACCAGGACTTCCTGCAGCCCTCGTCCCTACCTGCACACCCTGCCTCTGCTCCTTTAAGACAGCGGCCTCCAATGCTGCTAGCTACAGAAGGCCTCCCCCCTAGTCACATCGTCTATGCACCGTGTGGCAGGCTTCTCTGTTTAAACATTGCTCGGTCACGGGCCACCTGCCTAGGGAGGGTAGAAGCCAGACAGCTGGGTCAGGCACAGCCATATCAGCTTCTGACTTGAGGCAGGTACTCACAGTCCCGAGGACGACGTTGTCAGCCATATCAGCTTCTGACTTGGTGTCGCTCGGCTCTGGCAGGTCAGTCGAGGATGGCTGCTGTGGGGAGAAATGGGGGAGGAATGTTTTGGGTCAGAAATCCCCTCTACTTCCTCACCACCCTGATGCCCACTGCGCCTTGCCTCCCCATGGCCTCCTCTGACTGCTGCTCGGGTAAAGAGGTGACAGGGAGGGGGCAGGCACAGGTGAGTGTCTATGGTGTCCCAGGACATGTTCTGTGTTTTCTCGGGCAGAGCACATGTCGGAACCTCTACTGTTCAGAGGAGGAAACCTAGAGAGGCAAATGGCTGATGTTCTGTCATGAAGTAGGAACTGGGATTCCAAAGGCCTGTGTTATTACATGTGTGCTCACATGAGAAATGCAGAAACATAGGGAGAAAAAAGAGGAACATTTTCTTAAAACAGGAAGAGAACTGAAACTGGTCAGAAAGAGACAGGGGAGGCAGCCCAGGCCCTGTGGTCTTGAAAAGGAGCTCCGGGCTCCTCAGGTCTCTTAGGTTGGGAGGTCAGGACGGCTACAGTAACTCAGCAACCCACCCTCTTCTCCACACACAGGTGCTCTGCCAAAGGAACAGGTACCTGTCTAACATAACCAGGCTCCTCCATCCCAGGTTTCCCAGCGTGTGTCTGACAGAGTATCTCCTCTCCAGACCCCAGGACAGCAGGGTCCTCAAACAGGTCACGGGGGACAGAGGTGGACACAGCTGAGCGGCAGAGGCCGTGATCCCTATGCTCCCAGCCCATCATGCCTGCTCCATAGAACATTCACTACCTGCTCAGGAATCTGGGGGACGACCGTCTGGGATGAGTCCGTCATGGCCACAGTAGAGGACAGTCTGGCCAGCTTGGTCTCCACTTCGGCAAAAGGATCCTGCAGGCTTGCCAGTATCCTCAGGGGCTCCAGCGATGGCTTGTTCTCCTGGACATAGCGCTCTGCCTCCAGCGGAAATGCAGCAGCCTCCCGGCTGAGATACTCATCAGGAAGGTACCTGCTCTCGGTCAGCGCAGCAGCCATGGAGAACTCCATGTTGGAAAACTCCTCCGGCCCAGGGAAGGCCTCTGACGTGGAGGATTCTTCGAGAGTGGATGACTCATTGGACTTAAAGGAAAACTCGGACCTGGAGGTCTCCACGTGGGGTTCCTCGAACTCGAGGGGCGCTTGGCTCTTGGTGACCTCGCCACTGGGCGGCATGTCGGGCATGGAGAGGATGGTGGGCTTCACCGCAGTCTCATACCGCAAAGGAGGTGAGTACTCGGGCCCGTTGGCTAACTCGGCCCTGGACATGACCTCCGTCTTACACAGGACTTCCGCCTTGAGAATGGCCTCTGTAGTGAACAAGAGTGTCTCACAGTCTCCCAAGGGGAAGGTGGCCCTCCACCAACTGTGTCTCAAAGACCAGCTTAAGCCAGAACCCTGAAGATGCCCAGAGCCCAGCTACAGTTCCCATCCATCCCTACCCTATGGCCTCCTCTCCAGGGCCTGCCCCTGCCCTCACCCCCGCTTCCAGGAAGCCACCCCTGAGTATCGCTGGTGCTTCTCCATCCTCTAACCCCTCACCCACTGATAGCCAGGCTCTCACCACCCTGCCTGGAATGGTTCTTCCATGTGAGCAGGTTACCCTACATGGCTCACTACCTCCCAAGGCTGAGGTCCCCTAAAATCTGACCATTTGGCTAAGACCCTCAGATCCTCCTCTAGTGCCACATCAGGGCTCTTGTCCACCAACTCTTCCAGATGCCCTGGAAGAAATGAATGCTGGCTGCATGTCAGAGCTCCAGAAACCAGAGACCTCATGGAGGGAGGCGTGATATGCAAACTGAAGGGCTGTGTGAGGCTGGAGATGCAGGAGATGCTGGGGATGCAGGAGATGCTGGGGATGCTGGAGATGCAGGAAGCCAGGTTTCCCTCCTCCTCAGGGTGTCTATGAGCAGGGTCTTTCTTCCTCAATTGGACAGCCTTTGCCTCCAGTTCACTCTTCTAGACTCTCTTTTACATCCCAGCTACATTATTTCTTTCCCCTCTCCTCCCCTCCTCTCCCTCCCTTTCCTTTTTCTTTCTATTCTTTTTTTTCTTCTTCAAGGCAGGGTTTCTCTGTGTAGCCCTGGCTGTCCTGGAACTCGCTCTGCAGACCAGGCTGGACTTGAACTCACAGATCTGCCTGCCTCTGCCTCCCAAGTGCTGGGATTAAAGGCGAGCATCACCATCACCAAACTTCATCCATTTCTTCATCACCTGTGTCCTGCACTCCCCTAACGGGGTCCAGATTCCTTGTGCTAAACACAGCATACACAGAGCCTCTCCTTGGCCCCAATCCCTTCACCTGCTTTCTGAGGACCCAGAGTCTCTAACCTTACCAAATACAGGGAAGGTTTTAAGTAAAGCCCCCCTCCCCCACAGCACCAGACACGACACATGGTAGCATCCCTGCCATCAGTACGGACCACACACCCAGCCCAGCTCTGCCAGTCCCATGGGAACAGCAGGAAGCTGGCTCCCAGCAGCATGGGTGGTTGAATTATACATCCTAGAAACTTCCACACAAGTAAACGTTCCTGCTAACGACTGGATCCTCACAGGATGTGGTTGCCTTGGTAGCAGACAGGCTGAACAGTAAGCGACTAGCAAATGCAGAAACTTGGGACAAGAACTGACCTCTCCATCATGGTATCCTTTCTTCCTCTAATAAGCCCAGAGGTGGCCCAGCTCGGAGACAGGGCACCAGAGACAGTGCTGTGCGACAGACTGCCTAGATTCCAATCCTGACTCCATTTCCCCAGTTACACGGCCAAAGGCCAGTTACCTATTGCCGTCTCTGGGTCTATTTCTTCATCTACAGGTGGAGGGTAACTGTGGGACCTGCCTGGCTGGATTGTTATATAAATGAGAGAGACCTGAGCCTACCATGCAGGGGACCCTTCACTCATCTGTAAGTGGAAACAGGAAGTGGGCTCCCACGCCGCCCCAGAGCAGAGCGCACCTGTCTCCTTCTCCTTGCGCAGATTCTCCTGCAGTGTGGACAGCTTCACGTCATACGAGTTACGCATGGCAGTGATGTCCTCCTGCAGCCGGACCCGAGACTCTTGCTCTGCCTCATAGTCAGCCTTCAGGCGGGCCAGGCGCTCCTCATACTCCTGGGGTGGAGGGGGACACAGCGGTGGTGAGTCACCCCTACTCAGAACTGGCCTTCACAACTGACCTCCAGTTCTGGATACTCAGACAACACAGGGGAGAATGAGGTGAAAGTCCCTGTGTCACATGGGGGTGACAGTTCTCTAGTGACAGCCCTCTGTCCATTCTCGGTGCAGTTTAGATGGACTGATGCTTTCCACGAGTGTTTCCATGTAATTCTTCACACTGCACCACGCCATGAATGCCTTCCCTCATCTAACCTGCGTTTCCACCTGTGGTACTCAAGCCATTGGTAATGAGATCTCTCTCTCTCTCTCTCTCTCAGTTTTTCAGGACAGGCCCTCTCTGTGGAACTTACTCTGTAGACCAGGCTGGTGTAAAACTCACAGAGATTCCCCTGCCTCTGCCTCCCAAGTGCTGGGATTAGAGCTTTCGCTGCCACCAAGCTTCTCTCTCCATCTCTGCTGTCGTTACTGGCTCCTGTCTCAGTAGCAGCCTGTTTGGCCCCACATCTACTCCTGCTTCAATCTCAGCAACACCCCACAATGCTGCTGCCTGCCGCCTAACATCACAAACGCTGCTTAGGATGGGTGGCTCCCAGATCCATGGGTTCTAAACTCCTTGATTGAACCCAAGGCCCCGTGTGATGGAAATGCTGCTGGCCCTTGGACATCCTGTTTTCCTTCTTCTTATTTTTATTGTTTTACATTATTTTAAGTGTACGGGTGCTCTGCCTGTGGGTAGATCTGTGCACTATAAACATGAGCCAGAAAAGGGTGCTGGATGCCCTGGAATTGGAATCACAGATGGTGTGAACCACTTTAGAGGCACTGGGAATTGAACTCTGGCCCTCTGGGACAATAACTAGTACCCATAACCACTGAGCCATCACTCCAGCTCCTTCTTTTAAAATTAAGAACAAGTTTTTGTTGTTGTGTTGTTTTTCTCTGCACTGAGCATGGAACCCAGGTTTTCATGCATGATGGGTGTAATGGTTGCCAACTTGACGGTTGGGATGCTTTAACTGTCACCTTGATACAACCTAGACTCACCTGGGAAGAGTCTCAGTGAGGGACTGTCTACCCTGGGTTGGCTTGTGGTCTTGTCTATGGAGGATTATCTTGATGATGTTATTTGATGCAGCCCACTGTGGGTGGCACCATTCCCTAGGCAGGAAGACCTGAATGTATAAGCGTAATCAAGCTGAGCAAAGCAAGCAAGTGTGCATGTGCTCACAGCTCTCTGCTCCCGACTGTAGATGGGATATGACTGCTGTTTAAGGTTCCAGCCTTGACTTCTACAAAACAATAGACTGGAACCTCTCCCGAAAGCTGCTCTCTGTCAGGATATTTTCTCACAACAGAAATGAAATTAGGACAGCTGCCAACCTGAACGGACTGAGAAGCACCCATGTTAGTGAGGAGACATACCTCTCTGCCTGTGAGGATGCTCCCAGACATGTCCAGGGGAATGCCTGCCCTGACGATGGACCACACCATCCCATAAGTGAACCATCAGATGGTTCACTTTGAAAGTTGTTTGTGTCAGTGTCATAGTGAGGGAGAGGATAAGCAAGGACAGCGCTCGGAGTGTGGACTCTCGGCCCTGCTCCACTGTGTTTATGTTTTGATTTATTATTACTACCACTACCTATTATTGTTGTTGTTGTTATTGTTAATTTATTATCATTCTAGCACATCTGGGTTTCTGGTAACTTGCTTTACCAAGAAACACCTACTTCTCTCCTGCCTCAGGGGTTCTACTCTGCTCCCTGGCAAGTTCATGCTCAGGGCTCATGGGGGCTTCCTTACTAACTTGGCCACTCTCCACCATTCATCTTTCCTGCTTCCACTGCTCTGTTTAGAGAGTCGCTGTTGGGCATCAGCGTTGTCGCCAGCATGCACACAGCCTGAGGACTATCCAGTGCATCCCAGGGCCACACGCAGGGCCACTAAGGCTCTCTAATAGCACCAGTTCACCCCCCATGTTGTCTCCACGCCTCCTCTCACCCATGTTCTTACTCCTTGGAGAGCCCCAGCCTAGCACTGGGTCAGGCTTCTGGCCTGCTCAGCTCCTCACCTCTGCAGTCCCCATTGCTTCTTCTCAGCACGGCCCCCGACTCTGAGTGACCTTAGCCCATCCACTTGGACCTCAGCCAAAACCACAAACCTACATGTGCACACATGCACAGGTGGTATGCACACGCATCTGCTTGGGCACAGGCTTGTGCACACAAAGGCACGTGTACCCACTCACTGCAGTCCTACCTTCCAATCTCACTATTAAATGGGGGAGGGGGTGTGAGGTGGGTGGGGCTAAATCGCAGGATGCCTGTTTTGTAGCCAAGTTTTTACCCACCCTGCCTGTCCTGCAGGCTACAGAAATTCCCACCTTTACATACTGAATCCCCTGTCTTACTCTGTCCTGAGCCATTGCTGCCAGTTGTATGTCTTGGCTCTTTCTGTATCTAAAGCAACCCACACCCCCAGGGCTGTGTGGCTTCTTTCTAGCTATGGCCCCAGTCCCAAACAGGCACTCAGCTCATGCTTGCTATGGGAAGATGAGGCTGGAGAACAAGCCCTGACCCCTGCTTCTGCGTAATGCTCATGGATGAGAAGGGACCTTGGTTTTTGTCCTTGTACAGATGGTGCAAAACAACAGGAAGGTGGCCATCATGGTGGATGTTCTACAGATAAGGAAATGTTGGCTCAGAGAGCTCAAACCATTTGCCAGCCAGGGAGCCTGCCAGAACAGGACTTATACAATGGAAAACCAGATAACCCTGGGAACCCTCCAGTCCAAACCTCCCCATTCTGACTGGAGGCTGAAGCCCGGAGCCATGGCATGAGCTCCCTCACAGCTGAGCTGCCTCCAGGAAGAGCCCCCTTTGTCCACACAGGGCCTTCGTTTTAAGGTCTGACTATCCTGAATGTGGTTCTCAGCACACAGTAGGCACTCAAGAGAATACAACTCAGAAGAGAAAGATGCACAGGAGGATGGAAGGGAAGCGAGGGAGACATCCACACCTCCGATAGACTATACCATCCTCTAGGAGGAGACATCCACACCTCTGATGGCCTATACTGTCCTCTAGGTTATAGGCAGGAGAGGCAGACAACACCTATCATTTTCACGTGGTATCTAACAGGAGACTGTCTGTCCAGAGTGGGGAGTGTTCTCCTTGGAGACCACTAGGGGGAGGTAACATTCAACCAGACCACAATGAAGCTACCTAATAAAGCCTAGTATTATCTGGTTCTCCCCTCCCCTGAGGATCTGTGACCCAAATCTACTAGTCATTACAGGATTCCACAGCCACTCCAAGTCACTTGGTGTGGCTTCTCATCACTGCTACCTGCAGAGAGCCAACACTCCTAACACAGGAAGAGCTGCTACCCTAGTGGGATGCTGACAAGCTTAGTCCTCCCCGGGGTGGGGGGAGGGGTCTCTTCTTTTGTCTTTTGTTTGTTTGTTCTTCATTTTGTTCTTGTTTGGTTTTGTTGTTCAATATAGGGTTTCTCTGTGTAGTCTTGGCTGTCTTAGAACTCACTCTGTAGACCAGGCTAGCCTTGAACTCAGAGATCTGCCTGCCTCTGCCTCTGTAGTGCTGGGACTAAAGTTGTGTGCCACCATTGCTTGGCTGAGGGTCTGTCTCTTCTTACTGCCACCTCCACTAAGGACAAGGCTTGGGTCCTAGAGGCGGACTCGATACCCAGACCTACCCTAGATGGTCCCAAAGGACAGAGCTCTCAGGACTGGAGCCACCAAAGCAGGCTCATTGATGAGAGTTTCGAGGTCTGGCCCCTAATTGAGATTATAACTGAGAGGCAAGGGATCCAGCTGTAGGCTTGGGAGCCAGACTAGAGCTCCCCAAAACTGCTTCTTCCTAGTATCAGCGTTCTCAGGAACAACCAGTTCCCCACAGGAACCTCCAAATGCCAAGCCACCAGGCAGAGCTAGCAGGCAGTCTTCAAGTGGCAGGGGCCTCTGGAAGCCCGCAGAGCTTAGAGTTGAGAGGGAGTCTCTGTCATGTCTTCCTATGTATGTATCCCTGGAGATCCCCTGTCCTGCTGCTTCCAGGGATGCTGGGAGACACACAGTGTGAGGCCCTGGGGGCCAGGTGAAGCTGACGCTACACTTGCCCTAGGCTAAACAGGCCAAGCTGCTCTGAGGCTCAGGCTTGGCTGCAGTGCCAAAGGCAAACGCACCCCTTTCTAGGCTGCTGGCCTGGCCAAGGGCCCTTCCACTCCAGAGAAAAGCTTTCTACTGTCATCAGCCCCCAAGCCACTTTCCCAGCATCACCGAGGAGACCTTCTCTTTGGGATGTCCCTGGTCCCCAGTTCTCTCCCTACACAGGTTCTACTGTGACATCAACAGCAGTCTAGGTCAGGACCCAAGTTCAAATCCTGGGTCCAACTCTTGTTTGGTTTTTTGCTTTGTTTTGTTTTGTTTTTTTTGAGACACGGTTTCTCCATGTAGCCCTGACTGTCCTGGAACTCACTCTGTAGACCAAGCTGGCCTCAAACTCACAGAGATCTACTTGCTTCTGCCTCACGAGTCCTGGGATTAAAGGTGCATACCACCGCTGCCTGACTGGATCCAACTCTTTGATACTCCTGTCTTTCCTAAAGCTTTGGAAAACTCTTTGAGCCCCAGCTTCCTCAGAAACGAAAAGGGCACCACGGTGCCAAGCCCACGGGAGTGAAGCAGGATGATGCCCTGCAGGTACTGGCTCTCCCTGGGACGCCCGCTCCTTCACATTGGCAGCTCACGGGGGTCTCACCTCCCGGATCAACTGCTTCTCAGCCTCCGTGTCCTGCTGGACAGTAGTTGGGGCTGGCAGCTTCTCCTCAGACTGGACTGGGCCTGGGGGTGTCTGAGTGGACAGCAGGGCTGGAGAGAGAGAAAGACAGGAGAATCGGAGGGTGAGCACCCAGGGACCAGGCATAAATGTGCCCCTCTGTAAAACACAATCCACCAGTCACTGGAGAGTTCAGGACATTGGGGACATAGCACTAGACACTGCTATACCATCATGCACTGCTCGCTAGGAGAGAAAAGTGAGCGACTGAGCGAATGTGTAACGGTCACAAAGGGAGGGAGGATGCTCAGAGGCTGACAAGTGCTCACACACACACACACCCAGTCCTGTGGTCAGGAAGACCTCAGTGGAGAGCAGAGGGAGCCTGAATCAGGGGAGAGGAGAGAGCCAGGCAGAGATGGGGGAAGAGCTTCCAGACAGAGCGGCAGAGTGGAAAGACCGGGGCAGCTCCAAACTGAGATGTCTAAGGTGATGGGGACAGCAGACAGAGAGGAGGGAGAGACCAGGCCCTGAAAGCTTCAGCAATGAGTACCAGGGGGAGGGGGGAAGACCCAGGAGACCTGGGTACAGTCAGCATTGATGTCAGGGAGGGAGTGCGAAGGAGTGTATGGGAAGGAAGGCGGGAAAAGGGGCAGAGGGCAGCAGAGGAGTCAGGCTTTAATATGTATATGTACGTATATGTATATGTATATGTATATGTATATGTATATGTGTATGTGTGTGTGTGTATATATATATATATATATATATATGTGTGTGTGTATCTGTATATGTGTGTGTATATATATGTATATATGTGTGGATATGTGTGTGTAGGTATGTATATGTATGTATATATGTGTGTGTGTCTGTATATGTGTGTGTGTGTGGTTGGTTTTGTTGTTGTTATTTGAGACAGGGTTTCTCTGTGTAGCCCTGGCTGTCCTGGAACTTGCTCTGCAGACTAGGTTGGCCTTAAACTGAAAGATCGACCTGCCTCTGCCTCCCAAGTGCTGGGATTAAAGGCGTGCGCCACTATGCCTAGCTAACTTATTCATTTTAATTGATTTTTTTTATGTGCATGGCACCAGCATTATATATGTTAAGTCCCTGCACCTAATTGTGTGTCTAATACCCACAGAGGCCAGAAGAGTGTGTCAGATCCTCTAGAATTGGAGTTAGTTACAGATGGCTGTAAGCTTCCATGTAGGTTCTGGGAATCAAACCCTGATCCTTTGGAAAAGCAATCGGGGCTCTTAAGCACCGAGTCACCTCTCCAGCCCCAAGAGTAAGGATTTAGAGAGGAGGATTACAGTGAAGGCCATGAGGCTGGGGCTATTTGATGGGTGGGGCAGGCCTGCCTGGAGTAGGGGCAAGAAGAGGGTGTCCAGAAGAGAAACATGAGCCCACTGAGGTAGCTACAAGAGGCAGACAGCTACTCCACAGCTTGCAAAAGGGACGGGGAGAAGAAATATGCAGTAACTCAGGGAAGCAGGGGTGGGGTGGGGTGGGGGCTGAGTCCACACATTAGTGGTCTCACACACATGGTCTATGATCCTGGTCACCTGGGGGCTCTGCTCTTAGGTGTTGTCTTCTGAGATGCCTCCCCCCACCCCCAGCAGAAACCAGGCAGGTGTCCTGACTCCATCTTGATAAAGGGTACAAGCTAGGTAACATGCCCAAGGACCAGGTAAGCTATTGACTGCTGCTTGATCTCAGCACAGTACTTGGTACCAGGCCAGCCGCTACTGGCCACTGAGCATCAGGGCTCTAACCCGAAAAGGGCGCCCATCCTGAAGGGCTGTGTTAGCTGCTGGGCTGGGGACTCATTGATGAGCTAGAACTTCACTCTCTCCTGCTATTCCTTTGCCAGTCTTGGGGATGTACAGTCAGGACAGGGAAGAGGGAAGGGGGAAGAAAGATCCTGCTGCATCTGCCACCCCGCCCTAAGGCAGCCAGCAGAAATCTGTGGAGTTAGACAAAAGCTCTGTGGTGTCTGGGGGACTCGTTACACTTTGTCCTAGAACCTATCAGGGAAGATTCTCATGCCCCAGGACTCAGCTACCATACCCTCTGTGGAGCCTTTTCTGTTGGATCACAGCCTTCCAGACTGGCTTGGATCCTCTCTGCCCCGGGTGGCCGGGCTCCCTTAAAGTTTGCTCCTCTTCCCTATAGAGTTACAGCCTGGGTCTGAGTCACCTGTGTCCCAGTGTCCAGCCCCGGTCTACATACAAAGAAGTGCTAGGGAAACTTTGGGTGGGTGGGTGGATGGGTGGGTGGTGGAGAATGAATTGGGTGGATACATGTACAACTGGGGGATGGAAACCCAGTGGATGAATGGATAGGAGAAGGGGGAGGGGTGAAGGAGGGAGGGTGGGTGCTGGAAGGATGGATGGATGGGGGCTGGGTAGGCAATGGAGTCAGTGAGAGGGAGGAGAGGGAGGGGCGGCTGGTGGGTGGGGCAATGGGTAGATAACTGTACAGAACCGGTCCAACTGAGCCAGGCAGGCCCAAGGACCAAGGGGCTGACGGTAGACTTTCCTATGCTCACTGTTCCTAAAAGACAGAACAACAGAACACTCTGGTGTCTCCTGGAGCCCGCAGGCCTGCCATCCAGACCCTCGTTTTCTATGCCTCCCAGATGAACTGCAAACGTCAGCTGTGATTACGGAGCTGAGGTGTGCTGGCTGGAGGGGAGTCGCCCAGATGCTAAGAACGTGACGTCCCTGCCGCTGAGCCAGGGAGACAATCAGGTAGACAGGTGGATGACAGATGAACAGCCTGACGTGGGGTGTGAGCTGTGAGATGCCAGCCCTAGCCAGCCCTAGCTAGCCCTAGCCAGCCACAGCCAGCCACAGCCAGCCATAGCCAGCCATAGCCAGCCTTCTTCCTGGGGCCACAGGCAGATAGGGGCCATTACCACTGGGGTATGCTGAACTGAATGTGCCGAAGGAAGACCTGGAAGTCAGGGAAAGCAGGGACATTTTGATGGGAAATCTGCTTGGCCCACCCTCTCCTGCTACCCCAGGCTGTCCCACCTGACAGGTTGCCAGGGCCCATCTGCTGGGCGAGGATAGCCTTTAGCCTCTTGATCTCTTCCTGGTACTCTCGAAGCAAGGCATCCTTGGGGTCTTCATTAATGCGTGGCTTGTTCTTGATATTCTTGGCCCTGTTGGCATAGCGCAGCGTGCTGAGGGTCTCGTCATAATTGTTGTCCGCGGGAGACAGGCAAGCCACCATCAGAGTCTTGGTGTTGCCACCCAGTGAGTCCTGAAGCAGTCGGGTCAGCTTCGAGTCCCGGTAAGGAATGTGCTTGCAGCGTCCGTCCACCAGGGCCGAGATGACGTTGCCCAGCGCTGACAGTGACAGGTTAATCTTGGTGGCCTCCTTCAGCCTTTCCCCTGTGGCCCCAGTCTTGGATTGCCGCTCACTGCCAGCCAAGTCTACGAGGTTGAGCTTGCCTGCACGAAGATGGTCCTTACCCCGTTCATCTGCAGACAGACAGGCAGGGGGCAACAGCTGGGTGAGCCCCACATCTTTCTAAGATGCGGATGGCCCTCGGGGCCTACACCACCCACCTGGGGATACATTTGAGCCTATCGGGAGTCTGGAAAGGAGGGGCTGCCATGGTACAGGTAAGGAGACTGAGGCTCAAGAGAAGGCATGGAACTTTTCTAGGGCTACACAGAAGTCAAGGAAGGGCAGGAGGGGGTGGGCCCAGGTTCAGTACACATGGCAGCTCACAACTGTTTTTATCTCCTGCTCCAGGGGATCTGACACCAACATACAGACATATATGCAGGCAAAACACCAATGCTCATAAACATAAATAAATCATTTCTAAAAGAAGAAAAGGGAGGAGGAGGAGAAGAGGAGAAAGAGAAGGAAGAAGAAGAAACGAGAGGAGGAAGAGAAAGAAGAGGAGGAGAAAGAAGAGGAAGAGGAAGAGGAGAAGTAGCTTCGGAGGAGAAGTAGCTTCGGAGGAGAAGTAGCTTCGGAGGAGAAGCAGCTTCGGAGGAGAAGCTGGATAGGAACTCGGGACTGCCAGACCTCAAGGGTAAGAAGGGCCTGTCCTCTGAGGACAAAGATTTCCTACGAGGGCAAAGGCAGAGGATGGTGAAGGGGAGATGAAGGGATCCCCAGGGAACTGTATCTTTCCATGCTTGAAGTACTGGCTTTGAAGTCCAGCCCTGCCTCTTCCTTACCGTGTTACAGGAGCACAGCCACACACCTCTCAACACACCACACACCTCTCTAACCCTCCAATGACTCCATCCACAAAGCAGGTCTAGCCTTGACTGGCTCCCTACCACGGCTGGATGTGTAGGGTTAGCTGGCCACATATACTGACCACTGCAGAGCAATTTTAAGGGGGACAGAATGTTTGCTGGCATTAGATGGCATGTGAGGGACTCGAGTCTGTAAGATCTATTTTTTAAAAAGTGGAGATGAATGAGACTTGTACTGGTTTTGGAGAGCGCTCTGCAGAATGTACCAGGATGTGCCATGAGTCTTGAGTTTGTGTGTGTGTTGTGTTTTCCCAGGGCACACTAGGTCTAGCCTGAGCAAACGAGTCTCAGAGCAGAAAAGGCCTTGTGCACAAAGGAGTGCAGAGTCATGCACAGCACTGTGAAACCAGACACATGCTGAAAGCCTCATGGACGACAGCTTCGGACGGGGTGAGAACGGACTGTCCACCGTCTGCCACCCAGGCACAGTCATGAAGACCTGGCAATGATTTGCAGAATGAGGAGCCAGAGGAAACGCCCTTAGCTGTGTGGCTGTGTTTATGCACCAGCCTGTCCTTCAAACCTTCTGCAAAGCTCAAGAGTGCCAGTGAGCCCGTCTCATCCACTAAGCCAGGCAGCTGCCTCTGCCCTGGCTGCAACTATGAGGTCATGTCCCCTTCAGATGGGTATTCCCCCAGGGGCACCCAGGTTGATGTCCTTTGCGCAAGCAAGCACCAGGGCGCTCGCTGCCCTGGAAACAGGTTGCTGAACGGACAGTATGGAAGGAGGTTACATGAGCCCTGGCCCTGGGGTCTCACCACGGTTATGTTCCCAGTCGGGCCAGGCTACTTCCTGCTCTATGTTCTTTACAGTTCTAATTGTGACAGAGCATCAATGGACACGGTACTGGGAGGCCCTGGGTTCAAAACCTGACGCTTCTACTTCATGACTGAGGTCCCCTACGTGAGCAAAGCTCTTCACTTCTACGTTTCCTGTGTCTAAAAGGAGGACACTGCCCACCTTGAGGACGACTACAGACACAGTGGTGCAGATAAAGCTTAGGGAGCCCAGAGTAAACACTGGATTCTTTTCTCTCTCTCTCTCTCTCTCTCTCTCTCTCTCTCTCTCTCTCTCTCTCCCCCTCTCCCTTAAAGATTTGTTTTATTTATTGAATTTGCATATATACTCTATCTGCATGTACACCTGCATGCCAGAAGAGGGCATCAGATCCCAATACAGATGGTTGTGAGCCACCATATGGTTGCTGGAATTTGAACTCAGGACCTCTGGAAGAGCAGTCAGTGCTCTTAACCACTGAGCCATCTCTCCAGCTCTCTTTTTCCTCTTTCTCGGCAGCTCTCCCAGGAAGAATGTGAATGAACATCACTGAGAAAGAGGAGTCGTGAGATCTGAACAGCACATAGACTCCTGGCCCTTGGTACGTCCTGGGGATGGAACCCAGGTCCTGGAGCAGGAGCTCAAGCACTCAAGTTCTGAGCTCCACACCCAGACTGATCCCTGAGTCCTCAGTCTTCTTACCTGTAAAATGGGAGTGTCAGCATCTAGCTCACTCATGGGATGGTTGCAAAGAATAGATTCTGTGTGCACGCTGCCTGGCACACAGGAAGTGCTCAGTGCTAGCTACCAGCATTGTGATTGCGGGCGCTGATCCAGGAAACAGGTCCCAGCCTGGGGACGATTCTGGTCTGTTTCCTTCAGGCAGGTAAGAGCATCCTTTCCCAGTCTTCCATGGGCCTCTCCAGGCTCCAACAAGGTGAGACACCCTCCTATCAGGAGTGGGAACCTGGCTTAGGATGTCTGGGCCACCCTCTGCCCCCAGCCGGCCCCATACCCACGGCATAGATCTCGATGTTGATGGTAAAGATGGAGTGGGAACGGGAGGAGTCTTTATTCATCAGGGTGTAGCCAACCGCACGGTTCTTCCAGCCAGTCTCCATGACACGCTCGCACTGGGCCACGTTGTGTACCGTGTGCATGGACAGCCCCTTGACATACACTCCCTTCTCGGGATGCTCCTTCAGCTGCAGGGAGGAGGACCAGGGGATGCTGGGATTACCAAAGGCAGGACCTTATCTGGGCCATGCATGTCCTCCTAAACCATCCTGTAATAGGCAGGGGGATCCCTCTGCCTCCCCACTTGTCGTAGGATCTTGGGCCAGTGACAAGCTGACCCTCAACAAGCACATCTGTAAAATGGGTATGGGATACCTATTTCATTATGCGATACTTATTTCATGAGCATGGTGAAGAGTCAGTAAAGCACACACAGCCTTTGCACGGGCTTCTGAAAGCTGATGGGGCCGGCACTTAGAATGTGTCTCCTTTGTCCCGGCCACATGGCTTCTGATATCCCCCTCTGCTGATACCACCAGGACAACGGAAATGTTGCCAGACTCCTGGATAGCGACAGGTAGAGGGTCGTTTGCTGCTCAAGCCCACTAGGCTCTCAGCTCAGCCCTCTGAGAGGGCAGCGAGCCTGATGCGTATGCCACAGGTGCTCCCTGATGACTTCCCAGGCAACCAAGGAGCTCTGTTACCTACGCTAAGCAGTGAGGTGCAACATTCCTCCTGAGGAAAGACAGTCACACCGGCAAGAGCAGCAGGAAGGGCTGGGTGTGGGGAGGTGTATCTGCAGTCTCAGCCCTTGGGAGGCAGAGAGGCAGAATTACTACACATCCGAGGCCAGCCTGGGCTACACAGCAAGGCTGCATCTCAGGTGAGAGAGGAGGGAGAGCAGAATTATGGGGGATTTTTTTGGGGGGGAGTCCTAGATGGGGTGGCCACATCTCAGAAGGCTCAGCTGTCTGCTCTAATGGTCCCAGGAGGGGGACAGGTTCCCTTCTGTGCACAAGTCAGTTGGGGGCAGAGGCTAGCTCCACCTGTTTAGATGTGAAGTCCTAAAGGCTCTGTGGGACAGTAAGCAAGCAAGGCACAGAAAGGTTAAATGGCTTTCTGAAAGCCATCTAGGTACTAGTGTGTCACAGCGACAGAAGGCTTCAGGAACAGAATAAAGAGAGTTGGAGAGGACAGGCACAAAGTCCTGTAAACAGGGCTGGGTGGCATTTTAGGGTCAGAAAGCAGAATCCATGGATCCTACTACACTCCCAGAACCTAGAACCCAGTTTGGGGCATCAGGTAGTATCCGATCATCCTCAGAAAGAGCATATTTGGGCTGGAGAGACAACCAGAAGTTAAGAGCATCTGTTCTTGAAGGAGACTGGGGTTCGATTCCTAGTACCCACAACCGTCCATAGCTCCAGTTCCAGACACCCTCTTCTGACCTCTGGAGGAACTGGACATGCACATACAAACATAACACACACATACAGGCAAAGCACTCAGACTCATAGAATAATAAATTCATCTCAAAAGGTTTGTTAAGAGCATATTTAGGGCTGAAGAGATGGCTCAGAGGTTAAGAGCACTGACTGCTCTGCCAAAGGTCCTGAGTTCAAATCCCAGCAACCACATGGTGGCTCACAACCATCTGTAATGAGATCTGACACCCTCTTCTGGGGTGTCTGAAGACAGCTACAGTGTACTTATGTATAATAATAAATAAATCTTTGGGCCAGAGCAAGCATGGCCAACCAGAGCAAGCAGAGGTCCTGAATTCAAATTCCCAGCAACCACATGATGGCTCACAACCATCTGTACAGCTACAGTGTACTCATATACATAAAATATATAAATAAATACATCTTTTTTTTTAAAGAGCATATTTAGCTAGGCATGGTAGTGCACACCTTTAATACCAGCAGTTGGAAGGCAGGAGCAAGTGGATCTATATGAGGTCAAGGCCAGCCTGGTCTACATAGTGAATTCTAAGATGGCCAGAGCTATATAGTAAGACCCAATATAAGAAACCATATTTAGCCACTTTCCTGTTTATTCAACAGGACTCAGTCTAGAAACCCTGCTAGGTGAGGGACATCAGCTAGCCTTTGTGAAATGGGGACAAAACCCCACTTCTATGCAACTCTGGCACTTAAGAAGGAAACGGACCTGTGGTGCCTTGAGGGCTCAGTGGACGCAGGTCACAAGGAGAACAGGGATGCTGCCTCTGGCCTGAGGAATTTCAGAAGGTGAAACAGTTCCCCTTCTCTGACACCCTCAGGCTCCTTTCCACCACTCCTATCCTCATGCTCTGCCAACACTGGTCCTGGGGAGGTGCTGAGGAACAGCTGCCAGCTGTACATCCTATTCCTCAGTAGCTGCTCATCTAGGCTGTAAGAAACCAAGCCAGGTCTCCATGGTAACCAGCTGTGCTCCAGCACGGATGGAGAGGGACAGAGGCACACGGCCATGGCTAGGGTCCAGTCGGGAGGGAATGTTCCTATGTTCTTCCCCACCCATGGGTTGAGGAAGGATCCTGGGAGGCTCCCAGAAGCCCCACTCCACCATGATCTACTGGGTGGAGATTTAGAGTGGTATTTGTACTGACTTGGGGGTGGGGAGGAGTGTGGGCTTCCCTGCCTGAATAACTCAGGCTTATTATACAGTGTACCGGGCTCTGTGTTAAACACAGCTAACAGCCTGTGCTGTGGAGCCTCTTGGGTTCTCCTTGGGTTATGCAAAGGTGCCTGAATCACAGAACACGAGAACAGGATTCTCCTCCCACTCTTACATGGAAACCATCTGCCTGTCACCCACAAAGAGGCATATCAAAGGTCTGGAGCCCACGGGTACACACCACTGAGCATTCTGCCATCTGCATTCTGAGCAGTGGGCTCACTAAGTGAGCTCCTCCCCCTGCCAGGGTCCAGGTTAGCCAGGAAGGGACAGACTCCCCATGGCACCCACTCAAGGAAGTGGAAGGTCTGTGAGACCACAGGACTATGACCCTGAGCCTTGTCCTCTGGAGCTACCAGCCCCCACCAACTCGTCTGCCTGTTTCTCTGGCTGAGGGTGAGTCGTAACTTAGAGGCTCCTAACACTCACTGTCTTTGGTGAGAGGGATGCTGCTGGTCGTTGCTAAGAGGTTCCTGGCAGGGAGGGCAAAGAGCTGTGCTATGTCAGCTGAGGGGAGGATGGGCAGGGGCTTGAGTGGATGGTTGGAAATTGAAGAAAGGAGAAGGGGCCAGTGCAGTGGGTGGCCTGGCCTGCTGGTACACATGGGTTCTTCTTAGTAAGTCTTTGCTGAAGACAAGCAACGAATGACTGTCCCTCCCTCTCTAAAGTTGGAGTCACTGGCTTCCTAGTGGACCCTGGTGGGGCAGGCTTGGTTAGATCAGTAGTAGCATGGCTGGAGGGATAAGCCAGTGGTAGCCCAGCAGAGATGAAGGCAGCATCTTTCCCTGGCCTCTCCTCCCTGGACCAAGCCACTGGCTTGTAAGAGCCCCAGGCAGGAGCAAGCCCAGTACCTCTGGTTGAGACTAAGGCCAAATGGTCCCAGCTGGATGGGACTCAATACCCTCTCACTGGTTTCTGGTCCTGGCAGGATTTATTTATTTATATTCTCATAGTGTGTGTCTGTCTGTCTCTCCTTCCCTCCCCCTCCTTTTTCTCCCTCCCTCCTCCTCTAGATTTCCTTCCTTCCTTCCTTCCTTCCTTCCTTCCTTCCTTCCTTCCTTCCTTCCTTCCTTCCTTTCTTCCTTCCTTCCTTCCTTCCTTCTTTCCTTCCTTTTTTTTTTCTTTGACAGTCTCCCTCTGTATCCCAGATTGGCCTAAAACTTGCAATCCCCCTGTCTCAGTGTGCCCACTGCTGGGATTATAGGCTGTGCCATTAACCCCAGTCTGGCAGGTTTCTTGATCCCTCTGGGTGGCTGAAACAGCCATGCAAGTTCTGCAAGTATCTAGCTTTGCTCCTGATGTTAGGAAGCTACACTTCTCCATCCTGAACCCTGTCTTCAAGGAGACTGAGGACAGATTATGACATGTGCTTGAGGTCTGAGGAAGCCAAACTTAATCTTCACCATGAGTGGTTCATCTGTCTTTGACTCTAACCCCCCACCAGGGGCTCTACCTGATACCCTCCCCCCATCTTTCCTGGGCTTTCTCTAATCCCTAACAGGTTGAAATAGCTCGAATCCTGACCACCTACTAGGTGCCAGCACTCTGCTAAGGGGTCTGGCCTATTTACTGTCTTCAATCTGCAATACCCCCTTTCAGTTTTGTTTGTTTTGAGACAAGAGTTTCTCTACGTAGCCCTGGTTGTCTCTGAAACCTGCTCTGTAGAGCAGGCTGGCCTTGAACTCAAAGAGATCCACCTGTCTCTGGGATTAAAGGTGTGTTCTACCACTGTCCGGCTGCAATACCCCATCTTTCAAAGTAGACCAAGATGATGGAATCCTAGCCATTAAAACATCATTACAATAAGGTGTCTGAGGTTTAAAACCTTGAGTTAGGGAGACGTGGGTTCAAGTCCAGACTCAGCCACTTGCTGCACTGTAGAACCTAGACATGTTGAAGCTCTCTCAGCCTCCTTTCCACACTGGTAAACTACAGATGACAACATCTGCCACCAAGGGGAAGTGGGGTAATGTGGCTAAAGAGCCAGTAAATATCAAGGGCTTAGTAAGTACCTAATGACATCGTTTAGACCATCATTTTACACACACACACACACACACACACACACACACACACACACAAATAATTTTTTGAGACAGGGTTTCTCTGTGTCGTCCTGGCCATCTTGGAACTCACTCTGTAGACCAGGCTGGCCTCAAACTCAGACATCTGCCTGCCTCTGACCCCCACTCGAAGTGCTGGGATGAAAGGCGTGTGCCACGACCACTCAGCCATCATAATAACTTTTATCAGTGAATGTGTTTTCTAAAACAGAAATCTATTGCAAAACTCCACCTTGTTTCAACAGAGGTAGCCTTGCCCAAGGTGAGATCCAGCCATTGACAGCAGTAGACGAAGTCACAGCCCCAGGCAGTATGGACTGTGAAAACACTCAATATTCAAAAGCCCCACACTGAGTGGACACAGGGATGTTTGTCCATGATCCCAGCACTAGGGAAACTGAGTCCGCAGGATGGTGAGTCCCGGAACTGTCTGATCCTAGCGTCTCCCCCGGACCTTCCTGCCCACCCCACATGAGATCTGCACCCACCTCAAGCCTCTGCTTGGTGTCAGCGCCCAGCAGGTCATGGACATCTTCATTGTAGATCTCCAGGTAGGACGCCCGCACTAAGAACTTGGTGTTCTCTGCACACTGCAGGAAGCAGACAGAGCTTGAAATGATGGCCAATGCTAAACCCTCCTGATGCCCAGACCTCGACAGCTACGGCATTATGGGAAGACTCATGGACTCTTACCCCAACTCTTGCCCTGTCTGCCCTGGTAAACCTTCCTCTCTGGCTCCAGGACCCTCAAGCTTCCAAGCCATGGTACCTGTCCAATGTGCTACCTCCAAACCTCATGAGAAGGGAGATGGGAGCCTCCCTACTCAAGGGAGAAGCCAGGAGTTCCAACAAGTAACCAAGGTCCTGCCTTTGGACTGCTGGGACTTTGGGGCCCCAGATCGCACAGTGTACTGGCTTTAGGGCCATCACAGTTGCCCAGTCTCAGGTCGAGGAGATAAGTCTACAATGGCCTTCACTCAAGACTTGGTCTTTAGTAATCGTTCAATAAATAGGGGAGCCATGACTGTGATAACCACTTCCGGCCACCACGTTCAGGGTCATCTCAACCACAAGGGATGTTCGATGAACTTCAGCATTCAAAGACAGTGGAAGAAAACCGTGGCGCCACAGAGCATGAACAAATAGCATCTTCTCGGTTTTATGTTCTTCACCCACCTCATTTTTAGAACCCAAGACCTGCCTCTGCTGACCCGTGCAGAGTTGAGACCAGGTCCTCACCGCAATCCTTGGTCCATGCCTGTGACTCTAGGTGCTCTGGCGACCATCTGTGATACTAGCTTGATCCCTTCCCATGGAAGCCCCATACCTGAACACTCTCAAATACGTGCTCGAAGGCTCTGGGAATGATGCCCCTCTGGCAGGGGGGATCTGGCAGTCCCTGCATGGTGAAAGACTTCCCACTGCCTGTCTGGCCATAGGCAAAAATGGTCCCATTGTAGCCCTCGGTGACACCCTGCGCAAGAGGAAAACAAAGAACTCTGCTCAGCCCACAGACCCTGCCTGGGTCTCCTACTAAACAAGACACCAGTCTGCCCTCAAACACCAGTCTGATGGGGCTAAACATTGTGCCAAGGTGGAGGGATCTAACAGCCTGTGCTAGGAAGCCAACTTGGTTCAAAGTGTACCTCCATGTTCGTTTTATTTCTCTATGTACTGCTGTAGAGAGAACCCAAGGTCTTGTATACGCCAGGCAAGGGCTTCACCACCACATCACACCCTCGGCCTGACTCCATTCTTTACCACACACACTTGGACTGGTCTTTGGCACACAGTGTACTGGCTGGTTTTGTGTGTCAACTTGACACAAGCTAGAGTCATCAGGAGGAAAGGAGCCTCAGTGGAGGAAAGCCTTCCATGAGATCTAGTTGTAAGGCGTTTCTCAATTAGCGATCAATGGGGAGGGCACAGCTACTTGTGAGTGGAGCCATCCCTGGGCTGGTAGTCCTGGGTTCTTTAAGAAAGCAGGCTGAGCAAGCCATGGAGAGCAAGTCAGTGGGCAGCACCCTTCCATGGCCTCTGCATCAGCTCCTGCCTCCAGGTTCCTGCCCTGCTTGAGTTCCTGCCCTGACTTCCTCCAGTGATGAGTATAATCTGGAAGTGTGAGCCGAATAAACCCTTTCTTCCCCAACTTGCTTTGTAGTCATGGCGTTTTCGTCGCAGCAATAGTAGAGCCTCAGTCTAATCTGCCATAAAGGATAAGAACACAGCCCCTCCTAAAGCTGACTCATCGTATGCATTAGCCATGGCGAGGGCAGGCATGGACAGGTGCTCACTAATGTCTGCGGGGAATGTAGCGGGGCAGACAGCCACGGTGCTTCTCGCCCAGGCCAGGCAGGTGTACACAGGGCTGAAGGTCAGCCAACAGTGAAAGGAGGGAGTCGAAGGAATGGGGGCGGGGGGAGCAGGCACAGCCTTCTATAGAGGAGAGGCAAGGTAGAAGCAGACCTGCTGATGAGAGGACCTGGTCAAGAGACAGGAAGAGGAGGCCGATCCAAGCCAAGAGGACACAGGAGAGTGGCCGACAGCTGCCAGTGGATCTGGGAGTGAGGTATGGGTGAGGAAGCTGAGAAGACAGACAGACAGACAGACAGGCAGGCAGGCAGACAGACAGACAAAGCAGGTTCTACTTCGAAGGCCAGTCATTCTTCACTCATGGGTGTGTCTATTCACCCCGTGGGGGCTGGCTACCTTTTCTACATCAGGAACCATGTTCTGGTTAGAGGGAGAAAGCAGAAAACAAGGTAGCCGCAGTCCCTACCCTTAGAGCTCTCGGGGTTACAAGACAGCAGCGCCCTGGGACATCGGCGATGGCTAATATGGTCGACCTGATGGGATTTAAAGAGTTACCATGGAAATCAGCCACATGTCTGTGAGGGAGTATCTAGGTTAGGTTAACTGAGGTGGGAAGACCCACCCTAAACATAGGCAGTACCATCCCACCTACTGGGGTCCCAGGCTGACCGAAGGAGAAAGGCTGAACGGCAGTGCTCCTGTCTCTCTCTGCTTCCTGACTGGAGTGTAAGTCACACTCCCACCGCCATGCCTTCCCCACCACGACATACTGTCTACCTTCAAACTGTGCACCAGGCAAACACTTTTTTCCTTTTGTGGCTTAAGTGGGTCGGTTGGGTGTTTTGTCCCAGGAAGACAGGTGAGCAATACGGCACCGTCCATCAGAATACAGGTCCAGAAGTCTGTTCCCAGACCCCTACGCCTACATGATGCCCACACTGAATTTCACTGGGGGGAAAAAAAAAACAAAACCCTGTGACCCAAACAGATCTCAGCAGGAATCCCTGAGAGCTGGTTTGATTCTCAAGAAGGCTGGTACCCTCGCAAAGCTTCCAGCCCCTTGTCTACTCAATCTAGGGTCCTGCAGCTCCTTATGGGGAGGCAGGAGGGGTGTGAAATGGGGACAAGCAACTGGAGAGAGAAGACCCAGCTGGGAGCCTGTGCTGGGCTTCTCAAACCCACACACAGCTAAAGCAGGAGTTACGTGATGCCTCTGGAAAAGATGAAGCCTTACAAGGAAGGAGTGTCACTCTAGCCCAAGCCCAGGGTAAGGACTCTATAGGAACATTCAGGGCCACACAGCAGATGCTCCATTCTCCTGGGTAGCCACGAGCCATACTGAGGAGGTGGCACTGGTGCAACTTGGAGGACTGAGCTTTTTTTTTTTTTAAACAGGGTCTCGTACATACTACAAAAGTGCTCCACCACTAAGCTAGTTGTCTTCTTGGGGTGGGCAAATATCTCATGCATCCAGAATGACCTCAACATCAGTAGTAGTTGAGGATAACCTTGAACCAACTCTGTTTCCACTTCCCCAAGCCCTGGAATTCCAAAGCAAAGGCCTCGGCGAGGGCTTGTGAGGACTGGAGTTGACTCAGGGCTGTGTGCACACACGCCAGGCAAGCCCAGTACCTACAGGGGCCACATCACTACCTCTTTAATCTCTCTGGTTTCAGACTGGCCTCAATTTTGTATTGTTTGGTTTGGTTTCAAGATAGGGTTCCTCTGTGTAACCCCTGGCTGTCCTAGAACTCCTGCTGTAGACAAGGCTGACCTCAAACTCTGAGATCCCCCTGCCCCTGCCTCCCTCTGCAGGAACTGAAGGCTTGCACCACCACTGCCAGGCTACAGACTTCAAAGTCTTGATATAATTAAGGAACATAAAATACTATTAGTTGTTATAATGCACATAATTGTTTTATGAAATGTTATAGAGACTCTGCGTTAGAATTAGTTTTAGTTTGTTCCTTTCAGTTTTTAAAAGGCCATCACTGGGGGAACTAAATTATTAATGTGGCTCGTCTATGATATACAACAGCTTTATTTATTTATTTATTTGTATTGAACTTAATTAAAAATTATTATAGCCTGGGGCTGGAGAGATGGCTCAGTGTTTAAGAGCTCTGTCTGCCCTTCCAGAGGTCCTGAGTTCAATTCCCAGCAACCACATGGTGGCTCACAGCCATCTGTAATGGAATCTGATGCCTTTTTCTGGTGTGTCTGAAGACAGCTACAGTGTATTCATATATATATATATATATATATATATATATATATATATATATATATATGTATATATATATATATCTTTTAAAAAATTATGATAGCTAGGTGGTGGTGGCACACACCTTTAATCTCAGCACTCAGGAAGCACAGGCAGGTGGATCCCTGAGTTCAATGCCAGCCTGGTCTACAGAGTGAGTTCCAGGACAGTCAGGGCTACACAGAGAAACCCTGTCTTGAAATACAACAAACAAAAAAATTCTGGTCTGAGACTGAAGTGTCCCCTGAAGGTCCTGCTTTGATTTTTTGTCTCCTGGGTAGTGACACTGTTTGGGGTGGCTGCAGAACCTTCTGGAGCTTCACTAGGAACAGGCCTTTGAAGCTTATAGCCCACTCCCTAGCTCCAGCTCACTTGGCTGTGAGGGGGTGAGGGGGTGAGGGGGTCCTCGGGGTGCTGCTGCCAGCATACCTCGCCCTGATGGCCTGAGAGCCACAACAAGTCTTCTCCTCCTCCCCACTTCTGATAAGTATCTGCATCATAGTGATGCAGAAGTAACTAATACTCTCAGTTTCTCGGCAGCACCAGCCTCTCTCCCATGCCAACTGACACCTATGTCTAGTGGGTACCTAACTGGTCAATGCAAACACAGTGCATCCCACTGTTCCAGAATGTTCTATAGGACTGCACTGCCCTGGAATTAAGTAGAAAACAACCTAAGGGGAAATAAAGATTTTAACAAAGTAACTGATACCCCGGAGCAGGGGGTGGGGCACATGTGGAACAGGTCCCCAGTGTCCAATGCTTGGTCATTCACTGTGGACTGCCATCCCTTCCTGTCTTATTGAATTATGCAACTTATTAGTGGGTTTTTATGAAATCGTCAGTTGATCTCCTCCCCCTCTGCATGCATGAGCGTGTGTGGTATGTGTGTGTGTGTGCCTGTGCGTGCATATACTGAGATCAAACCTAAAGCATCCCACAGGCTGGGCAAGGGCTGCTTGTTGGGGGCTGGGGGTCGGACAAGGCAAGAGGGGATGGGAGTCAGTCAAGGGTAGGTATGGAGAAGGAAGCCCAAGGACAGTTGAAAAGCTCAGTCAGGGACAAGAGATGAGGAACAGAGCCTGGGCAGAAGGGACAGAAGAGAAAAGGGAAAGCTAGAATGTGGCATCTGAAGGGCAGGGACAGCACTGGATAGGGTCCTGGACAGAAGGCCCAAGCTATGGACCAGAAAACCCTGGGAAGGGCCAGAGCGAGCAGTCCTGTGAGTTATCCAGCCATTGGTCTGGATGTTACATCTGCTCCTGGCTCAAGCAGCATACAGATGTATGCACTTCCCACTCTTCCCTATCACGTCCTCCTCAGGCCTCTGTCATCTCTCTGACAAGAGTGACTCCAGTTCTTCCAGTGAAGACCAACCGCTGCACGCTCCGCTACGTGCTACACACCCGCCTCTCTGCTACAGCCTTCCACCTTCCTGCCTGACCTCCTCCTGCTGGGCTCATTTTACACTTGATTCTCTCTCTGTTCTCGCTTCCATCCTTCCAAGGTTTGCTGGCCTCCCCATGCTGCCCCTCCCCCACTTGCCAAAAAAGACTGCTAACTTAGCGTAGCTGAACTCAACTGTGACCTTGAGTTTAGAGAGGGTAAGTCTCAAATCTCCTTCACACCCCGTCCTGTGCCCAACCTAGGGCTCAGAGTGGAGATGCCAATGTTTCCTTTCACAGAGGGGTGAATGGATTAATGAATGGATGGATGTCCAATCTGTAGTCTGGGGAGTGTCCAGAGATAGGTCTGCACAGTGGGACTCAGAAGAGGAAGAGAGATCCAAGAGGTCTGTCGCTGTGCCCTTAGTGTCTTCCTCTCTGGGTAGGCCTTGCCTGGACACCGCATAATCCACAAGAAGAGAACAGAGGCCTCACCGGGAGCAAGGCTGACAGCCCTAGACAGAAGCCAGGCTGAGAAGGAACATAAGTTCAAATAGTCAAGGTGCCATCTCTAGACGGGGGCAAGTGCTCTGCAGGGTGCCTGGGACAGAAGTAGGACTGAAAGCTCCCAGGAGGCCTCTGAGTGGGTGGGACACTCTGGAGACCAAGAAACAAAAATGGAACAGGCTGCTTCCAGGGCACGAGCTACAGCCACTTAAGACCTGCAAGCAAAGGCCTGCCTTTACTAGATGGAGATTCAAACACTCAAGAAGCAAGAGAGACTGAATCAAATGAAATCTCCGATTCCTTTAAGCCTAAAAAACCAGGCTAAGGGGATGATAGCCGAGCTACTCTCAGAGCCTGGGACTGTCCCCCTTGGGGGAGCTGTCCCTTGCCTTCCAAGTATTCAGAGGGAACCACCTCTGGTCAAGTGCTCTGTGGTCAGTCAGAAAGCCTTTGGAGTGGGATCAGAGTTCAGCAAAGCAGAGATGCATGCTTGAGCCTAAGTTCTAAGGATGCATCTCTATTCCTGGCTCAGCACCTCACAGACTGGAGGCTTTGGGACACATCTCAGCAGGCAGGAGAGGCAGAAGAAATGAAAGCCTGCCAGTCAAAATAGAAAGTGTCCATGCTAATTTTTTTTTTTTTTTTAGTTTTTCGAGACAGGGTTTCTCTGTGTAGCCCTGGCTGTCCTGGAACTTACTTCGTAGTCCAGGTTGGCCTCGAACTCAGAAATCTGCCTGCCTCTGCCTCCCAAGTGCTGGGATTAAAGGCGTGCGCCACCACGCCCAGCCATGCTAAATATTTTGGGAATGCTAGGTCAAAGAAGCCAAATGGATTTCTTTGCATCAGGGTTTCTCCAAACTTCAGATACTGGAGCACATGGAAGCACCACACTGATTCTTTTTTAGAAAGACCAGTGTTTTCTCCACTACTCGAAAGAGAAGAGTTCAAACAGGAGGACTTTGCTTTGTGGGGTTGAAATGAGAGCAAGTCTGAACGGAGGAGAGGAGACTCCTGGGACGCTTAGGAGGAAAGGAAGCTGGGGAAAATGGTTGGAGCTTTCAGGATCCTACAGGTCTAGAATGAGGACAGAGGACCAGGACCCCAGGAGACTAGAGTCTTTGGTCAAGGGGCTGCAAGCGATGCGGGTTAGGACAAGCAGGGACGCTGAGCAGTCCTGGGTCTGAAGTTTTGCGGAAAAAGCTGCAAAGGACGGGCATGTGGACTAGCTGGGGTGCTGCTGGGTTCAGCCGGGAGGTTGCCACCACACTGGGGGCAGGTCCCCGGTGGATACAGTCAGGACAAGCCTTCAGACTAACCTGCCGGAGCCTTCTCGCTTGGCTTTTGGGGTAGGGGCTGGGTTAACCCACCTATCCTGTCTCCACTTTCCGGGAGCCCCGAGCCTGGCCCTTCAGTCTCGGGGCGCCCTCACCTCCACCAGCGGGTAGGCGATCTCGTTGTAGATCTGCTCGGTGAAGTGTTCTATGTAGTAGGCGCCATCGAAGGTGAACTGTTTTGGGGGTTCGTCCGCCGCTCCCGGGTTCTGAATGAAGCATTGGCCGCGCGCACAGTCCACCGTCACCACCGACTGGCAGCTCAGCTCTCGCTCCCGCTTATTCATGGGTCGGCAGCGCACGACCACTTTCACTGACTCCGAGGCCATGGCTGCCCGGGGGCGTGGCCCGGTCCAGGGGGTGGAGCCAGAGCCCGCGCGGGGCGGGGCCTGGCGGCGGGGGCGGGGCCGCAGCAGGGGGCCGGGACTCCCCGCGGGACGCACTGGGAGTGGCAGGGGCTCGGCGGACAAGTGTGCGGGCTGGAGCCCGGGCCGCCGCCTCCCGCGCCCGGGCTCGCCCGTCCCTGAGGCCGGGCCCGGGCGGGGAACGGGGGATCCGCGCTGCAGGCGCCGCCGCACGACCCGAGCCCCGGAGCTGGCCGGGTCACGCTCGCGCTCGTGCACGCCGTCTCGGCGTTCGCCGTTGCTGGGCAACGTTCGTGACGTCACAGGACGGAATGGCGAGTGCGAGGGAGAGCCCGGGTGCAGGGGATGCACCAGGTTGGTAGGAACTATCCTATCCCATCCTTTGCTCTGTCTCCCAGGCCTCGCAGCTCCAGCCCAGTGAGGTTCAGCAACCCGGCAGAGGTGGGCAGGGTAAGACTTGGAGCCCACATCTGACTCCACTTCCCTCAGGGGTTACAGACTGAGAGGGTGACAAGGACTTCACTGCCCCCTATCCACAGCCCTAAGAATCCATATTTTAAAAGACTGGGCCAGCAAGATGGCTCAGACAGTGAAAGGCGCTTGCTGCCACGCCTACATGGTCCCAGTCTTCGCCGGTGGAAGGACTTTTGCAAGCAGGTTCACACACATAAATAAGTATATTTGAAAAAAAAACTTTAGGAGTTAATCTTTCTGTTGGAAAAGCCACACTGCCTAACCTCCTGACCTAGTCTGAGCCACCAACCACCACCCAATTGCAATGCTCCCATGAATCCCTAGGCAGAGAAACACCATCAGTCATTTGACAGGCTCTGGAAAGGCAGCCTCTTGCAGTCTAGTAGGGGAAACTAACATTCACATACACACACACACACACACACACACACCCCAAAGAATGACTACAAATGAGTCATTTCTGTGGATCACCTTTAAAAGGATCCTCTGTTGGCTGGAGGGAGTCCGGAGAAGTATCTTGGATCTAACTGGAGCTGAAGTTTGGTTTCGGCAGACATGAGCTATACACAAAGTACCCACTGCACTTTGCTGAGATGGTAATCAGATCAGAGTCTGAATTTTAATAAATTACATATGTGTGCTCACGTGTGTGTGTGTGTGTGTGTGTGTGTGTGTGTGCATTTGTATGGTTGCATGGATGTATGCCCAGTGTGGTGGTCAGAGGACAACTTACAGGACATGGGTCTCTCCTTCTACCATGTCAAATCAGGTCAGCAGATTTGACAAAATGCACTGAGCCAGCTCACCGGCCGTCTACCTTTTTCTCATTGGACCTCCCATGAAGCCTTCTCTCCCAATCCCTTCAGACCTTTCTAGACCTCTGTTCTGTGCCAGCTGCAGTCTCGTTTGACAGAGAAAACCCAAACAGAAAAACAATGACGAAGATCAGGAACTTCTCAAGGAACTTCTGCAATAGACTGAAGAATGTGGTTTATTTGTCTCAAAGTGCACACAAGAGAGCCGTGGTGGTGGTCTGCTTAGAGACAGAGCCATGGCCTGTAAGGAGGACACTGTCTGAACACACGGGCTCCAGACTGCGCCATTTGTATGTACCATGCGATCAATAAATGCTTTGGAAGAAATGTCAAAGGGCATGGGGAAGGCTGGTCCCTTGGATGTGTGGAGGTTCTCCTGGTATTGTACACGTTGGTGATTCACACTACGAACATACCCTCCTGGAGGTGAGTCGTGGCCTAGAGTCTGAGCCAAGTAGTTACCAAGTTTCCTTGGGTGTAACTCTGGGGTTGGACACAGGATATGCTAATCTCTCTGCTCCCATGGCAACCAGGCCCTACTCAGGAGTAGGTGTGCAGGTGGCCACAGCATGGAAGGTCTAGAGGTGGTGCCCTCTCTTGTGAAAGAGTTCCACAAGCACCTTTCTCTCCGTCCCTCACAAGATACCTCACTTGAAAGAAATGGCAATGTACTCACTGAGCTGAGGCCTTATCCCAATGTGTGTGTGTGTGTGTGTGTGTGTGTGTAGGGGGGGGGCAGGGAGTGGGACAGGGATGCTGGAAACACCCAGCCTGGGCTGTCATCTTTCTCCCTGGTTTGTCCCCTCTCTGTTCAGTAGAGGCTACTTCCTTCCCAAGGTATCCAAAACCCAAAAACCTGTGGCTTCCACTGAAACTGTGGTATCCAAGGCACTAAATGAAGACACCCCTCCTCCCTGCCTAGCCCTCTGCTTCCAAAGGTAATCCGTCTTGTTGTTGTTGTTGTTATTTATTTATTATTTTTTGAGTCAGGGTTTCTCAGAGTAGTCCTGGCTGTCCTGGAATTTGCTCTGTAGATCAGGCCAGCCTCAAACTCATAGAGATCTGCCTGCCTCTGCCTTCTAACCATTGGGATTAAAAGGCGTGCACCACCACCACCTAAGAAGTCTGCTCTTTTGGGTAGATTCATATATTCTTCGGAGTTGACTTAAGGGACACTTGAATTTGTCATTCCCTGGCTGGACCACTGCCTTCCTCTAGAATGTGTCCCTGGACTGCCCCTTGCTAATGTCACCTTCCCCCCGACCCCCGTGGGACTTGCATTAATCCTAGTTCTCCACTGCAAATGGGGCTGAGGTGACCAGTGCCAGGCATGGCACTGTGTTCAAGGAAGCACCAGCAGGAGGTGGCTTCCTAAAGCAGCCACCAAACTGAGTGCCGTTTGCTCACTGCTAGTTCCACTCAGAGTGACTCCAGGAAATCAGCTGTCGGTGCAAAGCAGCAACTCCCTAAGCGGCTGCTTCCCTGTGGTGAGCGTTCTGGGGTGTTCTGGGGTCGCTCACTGTCTCCAGCAAGGGCTGCACCCACCTCCAGGAACCGCTGCAAAAGCCTCTGCACCAGGATGACACTAGGAACCTGGCCATGGCCACTCCCCAAAGTCTCCTAGGGTTACCAGCGCCCTGGCTCTACCTAGTCATCCTGGTATCTCAGCTGGCTCCAGGTCCTGGGAGAGGTCCTGGCATCTCCAACTCCAACCACAGGGCTCCTCTCCCATGGCAGTGGAGTGATGGAAGACCAATCAAGGGGCAGATTGACCTGTTTGGAGCTGGTGACCAGTGGGTGGGGTGCAGGAAGGGCAGAATGACCCCAGCCACCCAGGGGCCAGGGGGCTGGGGGCTTGCTGTGTCCTAGCCCAGGCCTTGCAGTTCCGCCTCGGACTTGGCGTGGCTGAGGGGCCGCAGAGTCCGTGGGAACCTGCCCTCAGTCCCACAGTCCTGCTCTTCGTAGGTAGGGTTGAGCCGGCCCATGCTGAGAGGGCAAAAGAGACTGCGCTCCACCCCGGCATGGCTCTCCACCAGGGCCTCCAGGCTGGGGAACTCTGCTGGCAGGTGCTGGGGAGAAAGGTCCTTAGCTTTGGTCACCTGACCCATAGTTCACCCCACCCCTACCCTGGTCTCCCATCATGTGCCTGCCGTTCGGGGAAACAAGGGGATAAACTCAGGAAGGGAGAATGTGCCATAACTCTGTCCTGGTACAATTGCCATATAAAAGCCTCGACAGCTTAGGCCTGTAAACCAGTGATTCAGAGGCTGTGTGGGTTTGGGCCAGCTCTCCTAGAGATAACCTCTAAAAGACACCTCTAGAGTGGAAACTCCAGTGGCTGCACACCTCATCAATTCTTCCTGAACCCTGAGGTCAGCACCCAGTGAAGGCACTGCGGTGGTGGTGGCGCACGCCTTTACTCTCAGCACTGGGAGGTAGGGGCAGGCAGATTTCTGAGTTTCGGGCCAGCCTGGTCTACATAGTGAGTTCCAGGACAGCCAGGGCTACACAGAGAGACCCTGGGTCAAAACAACAACAACAAATGCCCAAAGGAACAGAAACAGGCTTGTAGGGCCAAGTAGACAGGAGTGGACTAGGTTAGGGGTGCGGCCAGAGAGCCCCCACTGAGGGAACAGGGTGAAAGTGAGGTAGGCTCAGGAGCTCAAAGACAGTTAAAAGGGCAGACGAAGAAATGCCAGAGAGGGAGGCAGCCGTGCGGCAGGACGGGGCTGGAAGGCCCAGAGGATAACCCCACAGTCTCACCTCTAGGCAGTACCGGCCTAGGTGGTTCCTGAAGACCTGGTGAAGTACCACACCACACTGGGTCCTTACGGACAGGCTCCACTGGTCGCTGGTACCTGGCTCCGGCCACAGCAGGAAGGCTCCATGCACATCTCTCCGCAGCAGGGCAAGAGCACAGGACCTAGGGGGGGAGGCAGCCTAGCCTGTTGTCCTGGTCAGGGACACACTTAGCCCCGAGAACTTGGTGGTGGTGGTAGAAGACTGAATCTGTGACCTCTGAAGTTCCGAACCAGAGCAGCTACTCAGTGAACATTAGTCAGAAGAACTTAAGGCCTCTGGAGACATGATTTGCTGACTTCAAGGCTCTGGTCAGGAGAGGTTGGAGGAACCGTGGGAAGGCAGGCAGGGACAGGCCACACCCAGAGGGCTCCTCTCCGTAGCCCCGTTTTACAGTCTAAGAGACTGAGGTTTGGGCAGAGGAAGTCGTGGCCTGAGATCACCTAGGCTGGGAGCACCCCACACTCACCAGTTAAAGTCCATACACTCTGCCAATGTACCCTGTGTGGTGTACATGTGACGAGGAGTCTACCTCACATTTTTATACCCAACCCAAGAGACTGCACTTTGGGCTAGGACAGAACCCCCTTACCTGGAAAGGCCAGCAAAGGCCCAGATGTTCTCTGTCAGGCTTCCCTCATTCTCCACAAGGCACGAAGGGCCGCCAGGGCCACGGGGCCACGCCTCCCATGCAGCAGGAACTATGGAGACCACGAAGGTCAGAGGAAGCATGGCGGAATCTCCTAATGCCAGACCTGCCCTTTTACCACCCACCCCCTATCCTGTGGTTTGTCCACCTGACCAAACCTCTTCCCCCACCTGACAGTCACACATCTGGTCCCTCAACACTCCGACCCTACACTCCATACACAATTGCTTTGTGGCCTGCATAAGCCCTCAAGCATGATGTGCCCTCGTATGCACAGGCAGCCTTGGGAGGAGGGCAGCTACAGCCTCAAAAGAACAAGCGTGAACCCCACTCCTCCCCCCCCCCACGCCAAGCCAGCCAGCTGCCCCTCCAACTCACAGGCTTCCCGGGCTGACAGCTGAAGCTGGGTCTCATAGGTGCAGCCTCGGTAGGCCCCAGAGCGGATCACTTTGCTGCGGATGGCCTTCTTGCGTACCAGTGTGGGTGAGCAGTAGGGGTTCCCCAGGCGAATGTGACGGGCGCCCCCACAGCCCTCTGACTCTGGCAGCTCCTTCTAGGGCACCAAGAGGGGCCCACAGGCAGGCAGATTCAGACCCATCTGTTTGAGGCCAGATGAATGTCCCCCCCCCCGCAAGAAGCCCACCCCTGCAGCGTAACCCCCGAGCCCTTTCCCCCAACCCCTTCCTGACTGGGGCGCTGCATACCCCGTTACTGCCCAGTAGCCCTTCTGCGGGAAGCCGCTGGAAGGATACCAGGGCATGGACATTCTGTGAGAGCTGATCCCGGCTGAAGGGCTCCCGCACTAATGTGGGGGGTACCCCAGGACTGCAGAGTGGCTTCGGGGACAGGTCCCCTACAGGCGTCAGGCAAGGCTCAGGCTGCGCCCTCTCCTCAGGATGCTGTAAGAGGTAAGCAAGCTGGAAGGAACGGCAGAGCAGCAGATACAGGATATGGACCTAGGATGGGAGGGGTAGGCTCAGCGCGGCAGCCTCCTGGAAGGCATCTCAGGCACCAGCTCCAGTGGTACAAATGGCTCCTGAACTTCATGTGTCCCCCCACAAAGAAACTTCCTGGGGAAACTCCTACTTTGCCCTCAATATCTTTTTTTTTTTTTTTTTTTTAAAGATTTATTTTATTTATTATATGTAAGTACACTGTAGCTGTCCTCAGACACTCCAGAAGAGGGAGCCAGATCTCGTTACGGATGGTTGTGAGCCACCATGTGGTTGCTGGGATTTGAACTAATCACCTTCGGAAGAGCAGTCGGGTGCTCTTACCCGCTGAGCCATCTCACCAGCCCCCTGCCCTCAATATCTTACCACATGTAGCCTCCGCTACCAGCTTTCTCTGGGCACATCACTGCTAAGCCACTCTGTGCCGGGTATTGTGCCAGCAGCAGAGGGCACAACCCTGGGCCCAATGCACTCCTACCTAAGAGACTCACCATCCTCCCAAGGCAACACCAAGAGTAGCTAAGCACCTTCATCCTGGCTCTGTAACTTCAGAGCTGTTGAGTGAGCCAGGGCAGGACATGGAACATCCTCACCTCCCCATGACCCTCGGAGAACTTAAGGAGATGGGACACTGAAAACTCTCACTTGTCTGGGGCCCGAACGTGGAACACCCTTCTCCATCCCTACCACTCACAAACCAGACCCAGCATGTTGGAACCACCGGCGTCGGCCACCTGTCACCCAGGTTCCACATAGAGGTGAGAGCAAATGCTGGAACCGACTTAACTGACTGGCTGCCACTGATCTGTCATTCACGGTGACCACACCAGCCTTAACCTCTCGTATACCTGCCCATGAACTACCCCGTCTACTACACAGGGCTACACAGGGCCACTTAGGGACAGCTCAGAACCTGGACATGGCCTCTAGTGCTAAAAAAACCTCAAATCTCTGTCATTAGGGACAGCCAAATGCTAGAGTGTAGTTCATGTTACAAGTGGGCTTGGCTTTGAAAGGTGGCGGGGAATGAGCCAGGGTGAGGGAGGTTGGGCACGTCCCAGGAGAGAAAAGTCCTGGCTAGTTTTGCTCCCAGCCCCAGAGAATGTCAGGGGTGCTGATGTGCTCCACACAGCCCTAAGCCAGTATGGTGAGGCATGGATTTACCCCTGCAACCTGAGGACAGTACAGCCCTGGGTCTCCCGTACCTCTCCAGGCTGGCTCCCCACAAAGAGATGGCAAAAGAGTTTGCTGGCTGGGCTGCGTGGGTTCCGGGCAACAAAAGCAAACTGGCAGGCGGCTGGGTACCAGGTGGCGTAGAGGATGCGCTTCAGAGCATGGGCCATTAGGAGCACCTGTAAGGCATTGTGGTAACAGCAGGCCTCAGACAGTCACCTGCGTAGCAGTGGCCCAAGGACCTCGAATGTCTGGCATAGGCTACCAATCTCCTGGAGTGAAGAGACCCTTCTTTCCCCCAAGGCCTGCCAAGCCCAGCCCTTACTGCCCATGGCCCCAGGCCTGCTGCAGACGCGAAGGTCAGGATGGCCACTCCTGAGGGACAGAACAGTGACCCAGTGGTCTCTGAATGGAACCCCACAAGGCATTGGCAGCAGGCCCGGGGTTATACACTTGGTCTCTGGGGTAGGGATGCTGGGACTTCAAACTAGCTCTACCATTCACTCTCCATGTGATGACAGTCCCTTGAGCAGCGTCTCTTGCTGTCATGTCAAATGGTAACAATGTCTCAGGCAGGTGACGGAGGACCCCGGGGTACTACCACTGACATCGTGCCTTATGTAAGAGGCCTGCAGCTGTGGGTTGCCCATTGACAGTCTATGGGCAGCCACGTTGTTTGTGCAGCGGGTAGCCAGGGGGACAGACAGGCAAGCATGCAAGAGCTTCCTGCCATCTCTAGCCCATGACTGTCCAGAGCCACTGGACAATGCTGGGCTGGGCATTTAGACAATCTCATGGGATGGATGTCCCTGATATTTAAGACAGGAGGTGGCCTCCAGAGCTTCTGAAGGGTCAGGTAAGCCATTGTTATCTGAGCTCGTCCTGGACGGCCATAGGGTAAACTATAAGCAGACCATACCCTATCTGATCGTCACTGCCCTGTCCCCTACCCTGCTTACCTCGCCCTCCCCGCTGTAGATCTTGAGACCCTGAAGACTGAATTTCAGGATGACAGCCCGGCGTCGGGAACAGTCCTGAGGGGAAGACAGGTGACAGAGGCAGGTGTCACTTCCTAGGCCTGGCCTTATGTAGTCCTGCCCCAGCATCCCTTGTCAAGGCTGCTCAGCCAGTTCTGATACCCCTGCCTGGGGTCAGAGACCTGGGTGGCAAACCCCCAACAGTCATACTGCTGGGGTGTGAGTCCACACCTGTGGGACGTGGGTCCCCAGGCATCTAGGAAGAGTCCTGAAGCCTGAAACTTTCTGGGTCACTTCTCAGAAGACCTTTGGCCTCCACCCTCCCTGGGTGTCATGTGCCCTCAGAGCTCCATCCAAGTTTGATATTCATGGGTTATGTTCCCCAAGCTCCTCACCTGCAGGGCCCACAGCTGCTGCTGTACGAGGCCCACACTCTCCTGAGTGTCCAAATCATCTACAGGAAAGGATCCCACGTACTGGTGGTGATGGAGAGAGCAAGGCGGGGAAGTAAGGCCCGTAGCTCGAATACACACAACATCCCACCTTGTGGGCAAACTGTGTGCAGTGTCCAAGCACTGTCCTTGGAGGCCAGAGTTCTCTGCTAATGTTCTCAGCAGGTGACCCTGGCCTTGTCACGTGGTCTACACCTTCTCACGCACATGTTCATATCCACACACATCCATTCAAAAGGAGACAGAGTCAGGTCCTTGGGCCCCAGATCCTCCCCAACCCCAGGGAGTAGCCACCCCGCAACTACCTTCCAGAACACACAGGACAGGCACCCACCCACCTGGGCAAGCTTGGCAATGCACCTGGGCCGGTAAGCTGCAGGCCCACAGTCGGAGGCCCTTCGGGCCCCGGCCCCAGCCCTCTGCATGGTCCCCAGCGTGCCCAGCTTCAAGCTCCGCGGAGAGAAGGCTAGGATGGGCAGGGGAGAGGTTGGTTTTCAGGCAGTTGGCCAAAGGCCCCCAGTCAGGGGCTGGTGTGTTTGTTCAAATTTGCTTGCCCTGACATTCATTCATTCATTCAACCAACCAACCAACCAACCAGCCAACAAACCCACTGAGTACCTGCTCGGTGCTCACCAATGACCGGGGCACATGACAGACAAATTGTGCCTGCTTCTGAGCAACAGGGTTCTTGGAGAGCAAGGCGGGAAAGCTGCTAACAAGCCTTAGCTGGGTGAGATGGTGGGGAAATGGAGAGGGGCACCAGGAGGGGCTGGGGGCTTGTAGTGCTACACTGGGAGGTGTGGGGAGGGGTCAGGGTGGGATGGTTCCTGCCATGGGCCACTGAGCTAGAGCTGAGGTTAGAGTGTTCACTGGACCCTCCGTGATAGGGGAAGCTGCTGGAAATTTGGAACCAGCTCTTAGTGTGGGAAGGGATTGGTGTCTGCCCACAGTTCAAGCTTCTCAGGAAACTGAGGCAAAAGGATCAAAATCATTTGAACCCAAGAGTTCAGAGATAGACTGGACAATACAAGACCCCCAATGCGTGCAAAACAAAAACAAACAAACAAAACCCCCCAAACGTCTCACAGGGAAAACAGGAGTCTGGGAATTGTCCATTGAAGGGTGGGGGTGACTGCAGCAAGAAGAAAGGCACAAAGAGGCGAGCTGGGACCTGAGGCGGACTGCCAAAGCCCAGGCTGCACACTACTACTCAACATCAGCCCAAGAATGAGACCTTAGCCTGTGGACAGTGGGGAGCCATAGCAGGCCCCGGGGCAGGACCGTGCACAGGGGCGCTCCCGAGCTGGACAGCTCGCTTTGATGATCTCAGGAACCCATCTGAAAGGCTGCTGGCTCAGTTGCCCAGTCTGAACTCCCTTCCTGAATCCCAAAGTCCTCTGCGCAGTATGAAAACCACAACCCCACCCCAAGGAAGAGCTGGTGCTAAGTGGAGTGCAGAGAAAATGGACAAAGTACCCAGGAGATTGACAAACCGCATTCTGTCCTGGCCCTGATTTTTGTTTTTGTTTTTCCTCTGGGACCTTTAGCCAGATCCACAGGTAGAGGACTGTCCTATGGGACAGATCTATCAGTGGACCAGTCACTGCAGGACAGAATGGAGGAAAGCCTATGCTTGGGTCCCTGCAGACTCAGCATCCCCAGAGACACCGGAAGACACCTGTCCACTCCCAGCCGCCTTCTCACAAGCCTTCTTGCGATGACTGGCTCGGGTCAGAGAGGCCCGGGCACAAGTTCTATGTGGCTTTGGTGCAGCTGCCCCACCTCTCTATGCACTCACTTCCTTTCCTGAAAACCCTGGATAATGTGAGGTGCCTGGCACGACGCCAGCCTGACACAGCACATGGGATGAGCCCCCCACCCTTATCCCGCCCCCCGGAAGGGAGCTTGGGAAGACAGCAGAGTCTAGCCACTTTCAAGACTTCCTGTCCAGGTGACACCAAATGGAACCCCTCAGCAACTGTGAAAGTCAGGCTGGGAAGGAAGCTGGCCAGGAGAGCTCAGGAGTTAGTAGGGTGGCCTGAAAGTACCACAGCAGCAGATGTGATTGGAAAAGGAGGAGCTCAGGTGCTTTAGAACTGATACTCTTAGACCTCTCCACCTCTGCTGGCCAGTGACCTTCAAGCCCAGGCTTCAACCAGGGAGAGTGGGAAACATTGGCTGTAGCCCCACCCCTACCCCAGCCCACCCAGACCTCCCCAAGGCTGCTGCTGACCTGCGCTCTGCCAACCTTCCCTTCTAACCCTGCTCACTTCCCAGTCACCTGTCCCATCTGATGTTTATATAAGGCAGACCACACTCCTGCCATGTGCCACCTGCCCCTTCCCAGCAGGGGGACGCAGCTCCGAGGGGGGTAGTGAAGTGTTTCTTCACTTTCTAATCACCAAGGCAGGCAGAAGAGAGCAAGGAAGCAGAGACCACAAGACACACAGCCGGCAATGAGACCCATAAGGAAGGGGGGTGGGGTGGGGAGGGATGGAAGGGGGGGTGAGAAGAAAAGCAATCACGAAAGAGACAAAGAGAGCTGACAAGAGCACTTCACAGCCTGCCTGCGCCTGGCAAGCACAGGGTAAAGAGCCAAGGATCAGCAGAGCTCACACACAGACACCAGCTTGCCCAGTCCTCTGTTGGGGGAAGGAGCATATAGAAGCCGGGGGTGGGGTTGGGGAGTGGCAGGCTGGGTGGACAGCATCCTCCAAGCACCTGGCCTGTCCCCAGCCTCCTTATATTTAGCCTCCCCAGAAACTCTGAAAAACGACCACACACCCAACTCATCTCTTTGAACCAAATAAAAGTTTCGCACAGGGGTCTGTCTGCTGGGGCCAGGACGTTCCTACAGAGACACATATGGGCTTCTATTTTCGGGGGGGGGGGGAGTTGCGGGAGGGGGGAGGTTCTCCTTAGGAGCAGGAGACTGGCTATGTTAACTCTTATACTTCACGTCCAATCACAGGGCCCTGTGCACCATAAAGCTCAACTATCTATCCATTCAGGGTACTGGGAGACTCCCCAGCCTGCAGACCCCAGCTGCTGGACTAAAGGCACACATCACAGGAGGGAGAGCTGGCAAACCCAGGACTCTCTGCCGAGGCTAGGCAGTACCCTTCTGCTTACAGTCTATCGGGCATCCATCCTTGGTACACACTGGGTCTGTATCTGTGCAGAAGCCGCCAGTAGTAGCCTCATAGCTACAACAACTCAGGCGCTGGAGATGGAACTGTTTAGAAAGGCTAGGCTCCCAGCCCAGCACACTTCTGCTACCATCTTCACAGGCCCTGGACCCGCGCAACAAGGGACTGGACTGGGGTTCAGCAGGTTTGGCCGATGTGACCTTGGCCTCCCAGCTTCCAGTTCCTCAGTTGTGAAGGGGACCGCGAAGGCAGCCACCTCCTGGGTCTGTTCGTCAGCCTCTGCTCCTCCCGAAATCTATCTGGACGCGGAGAGTACACAGGCTGGGTAGGGAAGACACGGAAAGGATCGCGCGCGGAGGTGCGGAGCACGTGCGAGCGCTGACAGCGACCTCGCAAGCGTCACCATCCCCACGCAGCGCTAGGTTCTCGGGGAGGGGGGGGGGCTCAGGTGCCCCGGTGCTAGAAAGGGAGGGATGGTGACGCGGACTGAGGTGAAGGCAACTGCCGGCGGAGGGAAGTGGGGGTGCGGCTTGCTTTGGAAGACCCTCCCGGCTCCGGCCAAGTCCCTGGAGGGTTCCCAGGCGCACTCACCACCGCTGCCGCGCCTCCTGGCAGCTCTCACAGCTCGGATCCCCGCAGCTTCTGCTCCTACCCAGCGCAGTGCCCGTTCCACCCCCGCCCCGCCCCCGCGTCGCGCGCCCCCCACGTGGCCCTGGGACCCGACCCTTGGGCATCACCTGGCGGCGGCGCCGGTCTCACCAGCCAATCAGAGCCGCTCCGTTCCTCTGTGCCGCCCAATCAGAGGCTGCGAGGGTACCTGGCTCCGCCCACGCTGCGACCAAAGCTTGCTCCTCCTTGTCGCTCTTCCTCCGCGAAGCTGTCCGGACTCGCTGAGCTCAAGGCCTCGCCACTCGTCTGCTCCTCGGGGCAGACCTAGCTACTCCACTAGGTCTGCACGGTCGCTCAATGATCATGCAGTCCCACCCCTTCACCCGCAAATGGCAGAGGACTTGGTGCCACGTATCCCCTTACTGGGTGGATACTGATTGGGCCGCTCAGCTGGGGTCCAGCACAGAGTGGCGACTCTTGTCCTTCGGGCCCCACGGAAATCCACTTAGATGGGGAAATGGTGAGTGAATTTAGCAGCGCGCGCACAGAGCTGAGAGGGCGGGCCCTTCTGATCCCATTAGGTGAGGAGCGCAGTAGGTGGCCCAAATAAATCGCAAATCCGAGCCAGGCAAGCGCTTGGTGTGTATTAAACCCGAAATCTGCAGAGAGAACGCATCAGAAACTGCCCGTGTGGCACACCGCAGAAATCCAGGACACAAGGGTTCAGACCCAGGGAGGGATACGAAGACGGATGACAGAGCCCGCGAGAAGGTGGACCTGAATCTGCAGCCTCAGGGGAGTTCCCAGGTGCAGTGTAGAGTGGCCAGGGCATCCCTTGTCTCTGCAGAGCTCCTAACACCTTTCCAGAGGCAACAACAAGGTGTGATTGTGGCCCACAACCAGGCACTTCTCTCTCCCCAGTGGGACTTGGATAACACTTTAATCGTGTTAATCCTCCAGGGCCTCACCCATAGCCATTACCACCCCTGACTCCACCAGGGGAGAACTGGAAGGCATGACAGGGACACGGCTTTGCTGGGCACTGATCTGGTAAGTGATGGGTCAGTAAATACCGATGATATTTTGAATTTCTTTTGTCTGTGACCTTTGGCAATTCCCCTGTGCAAAATGTTAAGGGATCTCCCTAACAGTCTCCAAACCTGGACCGTGAAGGGGCAACGGAGCAAGCTCAGTTTACCAAACGGGCAACTCAGGATACATAAAAACGAAGGGCTCCCTCCTAATCTTAAACAGAAATATTTGAAGCTCCTTACTTCATCTTAGTTTATTTTATTTTTAAATAAAATACACTTTTTATATAATACAATTTTACAATTTTATACATTTAGATTTATTTTTGATTGTGAGCTATGATCCATTCCTTTTTTCCTTTCATTTTATTCATTTTTATCTGTATGTGTTTTGCCTGCTTTTATGTGTACCACATGCATACCTGGTACCATTGCAAGCCACAAGGAGTCAGAGCCTCTGAAACTGGAGTTACAGAGTTATGAGCTGTCATACAAATGCTAGGAATGGAACCTAGGTCCTCTGGAAGGGCAACCAGTGTTCTTAACCATGTGAGACATTTCTCTACCCAGATTTATGAGTGTTTTGCCTGCATGTGTGCATATATATCATATTCATGCCTGAGTCTGTCAGAAGGCGGGGGGGGGGGGAAGGACAATTCTCTGGAACTAGAATTACAGATGGGTGTTTGCTACCACACGGGTGCTAAGAACACAACCTAGGTTCTCTGCATGAGCAACACATGTTCCTAGTGGCTGAGCCATCTCTGCAGCCCCCAAATGAATATGACTTTTTTTTTTTTTTTAAAGAAAGGAAAACATGGCTGTCATGTATGTCAGTGGTAGAACATTTCTCAGGCATGCACAAGACCAAGTTCAATCCCCACCATGGATAAAAGAAAAACCAGGCAGGGTGGTTCAGTGGGTTAAGGTACCTGCTGCCAAGGCTGATGACCCGAGTTCGATCCTTAGTACCCACACTGTGGAAGAAGACTGACGACTCCTACAAGTTGTCCCCTGCCTTTCAAATGCCCACAACCTTCTATGTGCACACACAAATAACCAAAATGTAATAATAAAGAAAACACCTTATAGGCTGGAGAGAGGTTCAATGGCTTTGAGGTTCCAAGTTCAACTCCTACTGCCAGCACCCACATGGTGGTGGTTCACAATTAAATCCCATTCTAGGGGGATGTAACGCTGTCTTTCTGTCTGCCTTGGGCACCAGGCACACATGTGATATACAAACATACACAGACAAAACACCTATACACATAAAATTCAAACAACAACAAAAAAAACCCCACCACATGCCCCAAGGCTTGCATCAAAGGTGAGAAACTTTGGAGGTGGCAGCCATCTCTGGGCAAGCTGATCTAGTCCCACTAAGAACGGTAACATGAAGCGGTTGTCACTATCTCAGCCGCCACCTATCTAGTCCTGCGTTCCAAACAGCAAGCTCTCAGCTACCAGGAGCAGCATTTCCATTGCATGTGTGACTCACCTGTGCAGGAAGCCTGGACTTACCCATATTAAGCACAGAGACGGATGACATTAAAAAAGTCAGGCCAGGGCGGGCTGGGGTGGGAGTCACGATTGCCAAATGCATCCGTGTTCACCTTGCAAGTCATGGTTACTTCCTGTGAGTCAGCCGCAATCACTAAAGCACGCAGGTGGGAGCTTGCTATCACAATCTCCCCTTTTATCCAAAATCCCCGAATCTGGCTCTGCGCTTGGCAGCTGACGAATGTGTGTAGGAGTAACTGCACATCAGCAGGAAGCTGCTCGCCAGCCCTGTGTGATGCATCTCCTGCATGCCAAGTACCTAGAAAAGGCAGTGCCCCAGGACAGATGCGGTGTGTCCAACCCGGTCTCATGCTTCCCCGGCAGATAGGAAGGGGTCTGAAAGGGGGTGGGTGGGCTTCTTCCCAGAAACTTAGCTGCTGGGGATGCATTTCCCACAGAAAGAATGTGCAGTACCCAACCCACTCTGTAGCACGTACATTGAAGCCAACAAGACACAGTTTTGTTTTGTAGCTTGCACACCAAACAGCTTCAGTTCTGGTCTTGGCCCTGCTTTTGATCCCGGCTGACGAGGGGGCCGGCTGATGGCTACACAGACCTTGGAAAGTCACACAGAGCTGCCCTGGTTTCTGCCAGCTGAGCCACTGCCCCAGTTCCTCATTACCGTATGTTACCAGCAACTTTGGCTTATACAAACAGGTAAAGTAAGAGATGAACGACTGACAAGAAGCTCATCAGATCCCATGTTCCAGAATGGTGCGGTGTGAGTAAGGCTGGCAGGAGATAGATGGCTGCTACCATTCCAGCTTATGACTGTTAAGTGGAAACATCTATATGCTGGAACTTCTCTTGCTAAGCATCATAGGAAACGAGCTTTTTTTTTTTTTTTTTTAAGTTGAATTGAAATTTTTTTTTTGAAGATTTAACTTTTCTTTTTTTTTTCAACTTTTATTATATATATATATATATATATATATATATATATATATATATATATATATATTTATATTTTAATAAAGTGTAAGAAGCTGCTAACCTTCTAGCATGGGCACACCCGACTGATACCCTTATCATGTGAGTGGGGTGACAGTCATTCTGGAGTAAGACCTGAGAGTGAGTACCACACAGAAAGTATTCCAGTGTGAGCACCCGAGAGTGGTTGGATATCTGCGCAGTCCTATAAAAAACCTTAGACGCAGGAATGAAGAAATGGCTTAGTGGTTAAGAGCAGGCACAACTCTTGCAAAGGACCCAAGTTCAGTCCCCAATACTCATGCAGGGCCGCTCACACCTGCCTTCTGTAACTCCAGCCCCAGTGGGATCCAATGATTCTGGCCTGCGAGGCCAAACTGTATGTCATTCTCACTAACAAATTTTTTTGTTTGTTTGTTTTTGGTTTTGGTTTTTTTTTCCGAGATATGGTTTCTCTGTGTAGTCCTGGCTGTCCTGGAACTCACAAATTCACCTGCCTCTGCCTCCCAAGTGCTGGGATTAAAGGTGTGCGCCACCACGCCCACCTTCCCAGTACATTTTGAGAGCTGTTAAAAAGCTACAGGGAGGGCTGGAGAGATGGCTCAGTGGTTAGGGAAACTGCCTGCTCTTCCAGAGGTCCTGAGTTCAATTCCCAGCAACCACATGGTGGCTCACAACCATCTGTAATGGGATCTGATGCGCTCTTCTGGTGTGTCTGAGGACAGCTACAGTGTACCCACATAAATAAATGAAATCTTAAAAAAAAAAAAAAAAAGCTACGGGGAAGTTCAGTGTGGGGTCATTGCCTAGAATCCTGGCACGTGGGAGGCAGAGGCAGGAGAATCATTACAAGCTCAACACCAGTCTGTTTTATAGGGAGTTTTATCGAGCACCCAAGAATCTGTATCGAGACTCTGGTCTGAAAAAACTCCTTAACAATACAATGCCTGCGAAGCCATCCTGCCTTGAGATGATTTCACTTCCTGGTCTTCATGAACACTGCCTTCCAGGGGTAGAGATGGAGACAATTTTGGGACAATACAAAACTTTTTTTTTTTTTTTGGTTTTTTGAGACAGGGTTTCTCTGTATAGTCCTGGCTGTCCTGGAACTCACTTTGTAGACCAGGCTGGCCTCGAACTCAGAAATCCGCCTGCCTCTGCCTCCCAAGTGCTGGGATTAAAGGCGTGCGCCACCACGCCCGGCTAATACAAAACTTTTTAAAACTTTTTAAAAGTCCAGGGATGGGGCGGCTGGAGAGATGACTCAGGTTAAGAGCACTGACTGCTCTTCCAGAGGTCCTGTGTTCAATTCCCAGCAACCACATGGTGGCTCACAATTATTTGTATGGGATCTGATGCCCCTCTTCTGGTGGTGTGTATGAAGAGAGCGACAGTGTACTCACACACATAAATCTTTAAAAAGTCAAGGGGAGAAGCAGTCAAAAATAGTTTTGTATTCAAAGTACATGGATTTGGGGCCAGCTAGATGTCTCAAAGGGGAAAGGCACTTGCCTGCGTCTCATACGGTAGAAAGAGAACCAAGTCTAAGTTGTACTCTGATCTCCACATGGGCACCCTAAGCACATGGATGCACACACTAATAAAATGTAATTAAAAAGAAAAAGCACTCAGGTGGTAACTCCACCTTTGCCAACTACCTGTGATATATTATAGAATTTGATTTTCTACCCATAAAATGGAGAATGTCTAGGTATGTGATAACACAGCACAAACCCAGCATATAAACACTGCTAGTACTATAGAAATTTCTATTAAGTGGTTGGGTATGTGCTCTTCTAAAAGCTCAGTCACCAGGTAGTTGGGAGGTGGCAGAACTTTTAATAGGTAGCAGCCTAGTGGCTGCCCTCGCCCTGCCCTGCCCTGCCCAATTACTGAGAGCCTAGGATGTGAGGACTTGAATAAGAACCCCCATCGGCCCATATATTTGAATACCTGCTCCCCAGTTGGTAGAACTGTTTGGGAAGGATTAGGAGGTGTAGCATTACTGAAGGTTTGTCACCAGGGTCTGCTTTGAGGTTTCAAAAGCCTATGCTACTCACACTGAGTGCTCTCTCTGTATTGTGCTAGTGAATTAAGATGTAAGCTCTCCCCAGCACTTGGGAGGCAGAGGCAGGGGGATTTCTGAGTTTGAGGCCAGCCTGGTCTACAGAGTGAGTTCCAGGACAGCCAGGGCTATATAAACCCTGTTTCGGGAGTGGGGGTGGGTGGGTGGGGGAGTGAGCTCTCAGCCACTGCTCCAGTGCTGTGGTTGCTGTCATGCTCTCTGCCATGGTGGTCCTAGACCCTCTGAAACCATGAGGCTCAAATTAAACAATTTCTAAGTTGCCTTGGTCATGGTGTTCTGTGACAGGAATTTAATAGTAAGGCACAAACTAATGCCTTTCCTCCTTAAGAGATTATTTTTGTTTTGTTACAGCAAGAGAAAACTCAGTAACAAGTTTACATAACAATTAATGGACAAGCCAAGTTTATATACAAGGGTTGCATTTATTTAGATCTTGTTTTTCCATAAATTACTCAAACTATTGTCAATAGTCATGATTAACGGCCGGAGTGAGCGGGGCCAACGGAGCAAGCGGAGCCGATCAGAGCGAGCGGGGCCGACTGGAGTGAGCTGGAGTGAGCGGGGCCAGCCAGAGCGAGCAGGGGCTGGCTGGAGCGAGGGGAGCCAGCCGGAGAGAGTGGGGTCGAGTGGAGTAAGCGGGGTTGACCGGAACAAGGAAAAAAAAATAGTCATGATTAAAACAGCTCCGACTGCTGTCTTGACAGCATGGGCCACCAAGCCTGTCCTTTCTGGAGTGTGCACAGGACTAGATTTCCTGGAGTTATGCTCATGTGGACTAGGTCCAACCTGTGCTAATAAACGCCTCTATCACATTACTATGGAATAAAGTAATACTGAGTCTCTGAGAATACAGGTTAAGCCAACCACCTTGCTTCCAGCATCTTCAGAGACTCATTTTTCAACCACTTTGGAGCAGGTGGCTTCGGAGTCTAGCAAAGACTATAAACCAGATCATTAGGCCAGACACCCTCCTCCTGCATCTTCTCTTCTCATTTAACACAAAAGTAAAGACTGTAAATGTACTCTGCAGAGTGCACTGATGAAAACAGAAATCAAAAGTTCCTCTGCTAGGTAATGAAAGTGTATGTTTGACAGCTGGGGCTTTGGAGCTGAATGATCCAGTCTTTACCTTGCCCGGGATGTTAAAGCAAACTGTCCTACCCTGAACTGTTGTTAAGGCGCATTCAGAGCAGATCTTACAGTATCTGATGTATGGGACAGGGCAGGCTGAGCACCCAGCAAAGCTGTGTACAAGCAATACTGTATAACACAGAAAAACCGACCTGCAACTTTTGATTCCATAAGAGCAGAGAATTGTTGGCTCAGGTAGCTAACAATACCCTATGAGTAACCAGTCTCTGGCACACATATGAGGAATTCAAGCTTTCTAGAAAGAGATCTCTGTGGCGGGCGACTGTCTGTAACTGTGCTGTCCTTTTTTTCCAGTCTAACCTGAATTTTGTATATTAATTAAACACAAAAGACATCTCTTATGATGTTGAGAAAAGTTTTTCAATAAAGATGACCCTTTCCTTCCTTCCCTCCCTTCCTTTCAGACAGGGTTTCCCCCCGGCTGTCACTTACTCTAAAGACCAGGCTAGCCTTGAACTCAAGAGATCAGCCTGCTTCTGACTCCTAAGTGCCAGGACTAAAGGTGTGTGCCACCACAGCCTCAGGATGACTCTCTTAAAAAACAAGTTTGCTTTTATTTTATGTTCATTGGTGTTTTGGCTGCAAATATGTCTGTGTGAGAGTGTCAGAAACCTTGGAACTGGAGTTAGAGGAAAATATGAGCTACCATATGGATGCTGGGAACTGAACCCAGGTCCCCTGGTAGAGTAGACAGTGCTCTTAACTGTTGAGCCATCTCTCCAGCCCCTAAGATGATTCTTTAATGGGATCTGATGCCCTCTTCTGGTGTGTCTGAAGACAGCTACAGTGTATACATATATATATATAAAATAAATGACCATCAAAGTAAGAACTCAAAAGAAAAAGGAAGCCATGGTGTCCCTTGCAGGAGGAGAGATTCAGGACAGGTACTGGAAACTTTTCAACTAAGCTGTAGTTCAGCAGCTTTTAAAAGTTCATGTTTATTCATATTTTTCAAAATATATGTACATAAAAAAGGAAGATTTACAACAGGAAAGTCTGCCTTCCATGCAACAAAAATCCCAGTGACTCATGATGGGCCCTCACAGGTAGGAGCCACCAATTCAAACCCAAGCCTTAAGTCCATTTCCTAGCCATATGCAGCTGTGGGGGTCCCAGGAGACACTTCAAGTGGAATGAATCTCAAACAAACACTTTCTCCTCTGGCAGCATGTAAGGGGCCAGAGAATATATACATCAAAAACCTTAAGACAATTAAAATATTAAGTGCCACAAGGAAGAATAAATGATAGGCAGAAAATGTAGTTCTCAAGTAGGAAGCTAGTACTATTTTACACAACCTCACAAGCCTAAACAAATACAAATAAGAAGAGGGCTAGGTAGTACAGCTTGATTTGCTTCTCCCCCTCCTCTTCTCTGTTAAAATATCTCAAAAAGGAAACCGTTTGCCTGATATCAAAAGATCTATGGAAAGAACAGGGTGGGGTGGGAGTGGGGGCACACGCACAGGTGAATCTGAAAACTGGTCATTTTAGCAAATTATGTTTTACCATTTAACATTTCTACATTAGTAATGGGAACTCTCAAACAGGGACAACTCATGCCCCAAATATTAAAAATATATCTAGACATTTGATCAAGAATATTCTGTCATTTTTGGTAATAAGCAACACCAGAAATCAGATTCCATGTAGTCCTGTACTTCTCCTTCAGTCAGAAACCAAGTGGTGCAGACAACTTGTGCTTGCGGTTAGGGGACAGTGCTCTGGGCAGCAAAGCGAGCTTGGCAGTTGGTCAGCATGGCCAAAGGAGAGATCTTCAGAATCTATGGGATGGCAGAGACTGGGGCTTCTTTCCAAGTTAATGTGTCCCGGACTAAAGCTGGAGACTGGTCAGTGGAGTGATTCAACAGCCAGGGTTAATCACCACAGCTCTAGCAAGTCTGCAGGCAGGACACAAAGCCTTCCCAACACTGCTCCTGCTCCATCTTGACTTCCAGCCCCAGACCTGTAAGTGCTCTACAAACACACCTTTGCAATTGTTTACATTAACTTGGAGGAAAAAACCCCCAAATCGGATCACAGAAAGAGAATGAGGGCTGGGGCTAAGATGAACAGAGGGAGCAGGGCAGTTACACAGTCACCGAAGTCCAGGTTATGGCAGAAATTAAAGTTATGGAGAAGCAGGCACTGAAAACAGCACCAAAGCTCACAAATGTCTACACTGCTCTGTGTACATTCCTTCCCACAATGCTCATATGGGAAGAGAAAAGTAAAATGTAAAAGCATTATAACTAGAACAAATGCACACTGACCTTATAAAATAAGATTCTGAATTCAATTATGATACCCTTTTTTCTATAAAATTTACTTTTTTGTCTTGAAAGACTTCTTCATGGCAGATTTGCCCTTCCCGGGCAATTTCGCTTCCTTTCTTACACTGGCTATAGGCTTTCTGGAGGAGCTCCCACTGGGCTTCTTGATGACCGAGGGAGAGGGTCTAGCTTTCCTGGCAGGGGTCTTGGCCTTAGGCGGAGCTTTCTTAGGCAGTGGCCTCACTTTCCCTCTCTGGGCAGCAGGGACTTTCCGAGCAGGCTTCGACCCTCTCTGCTTCATGGAGGCTGTCTTCCCCTGGGACTTGGCTGGTGTTTTCTTCTGTAAGCTGTGAGAACAAAAGAATAAGTGTAGCACTGAGTACAGGAGAAAGCCATTTGCCAGGACAAGCTCCTGCTTAAAGAAAAGAAATCACTTACATAGAATTCACTATGTTAAAAACAAAAATTTGAGCCAGGTGTGGTGGCGCACGCCTTTGATCCCAGCACTCGGGAGGCAGAGGCTGGCGGATTTCTAAGTTCAAGGCCAGCCTGGTCTACAGAGTGAGTTCCAGGACAGCCAGGGCTACACAGAGAAACCCTGTCTCGAAAAACAAAAACAAAAACAAAATTGTCTTGCTTTCTCAATACAGGCTTCAGACAAATTTAACTGCTTTGGGGAAATCTATCCCATCTCCTGGGATTTAACTGATTTGGGGAAATCTATCCCATTTCCTGGGATAATATGGAATTATTTTTCATTGAATAAGCCACAAACATTTATACTATGTTTGACCAGAAAAGATAGTATGTATTCACAATGCCTAAAGTTTAGAGTCCTTGAATTTTCAAAGAAGATACTTTAAATGTTACTCAAAGAATTTGAGAAGGATATTAAATGGTTGAAACACATCCCTACCCTTAGCCTCACTTTAGCAATGCTTTTGAGTGACACTAGGCACACGCTAGACTCAACACCCCACAATGACCTACATCCCCAAGCCTTGTTTGACTTTCTGGCCATCAACTTCCAGATCTGCTTCAGTCTCCTCCTTAACTTCTGGAAGTACAAGCCCAACTCTATTTTCAACTCTGAGAGACTTATCATCAGCAGGTTCCTCCTATCACACCTACCTCCTCTTGGGGGGTGGTTCTTCATCCTCAGATTCTTCTGAGGATTCATCCTCATCTTCATCCTCATCTTCATCCTCATCTTCATCCTCAGAGCCATCTGACTCTTTCTTCGGAAATAGAACTCCTGGGCTAAGGTACGGGGGAAAAAGTAAAACATCATCTTATAGGATGAGGAAAATAATGTAAACTTAGATGACTGTCTGATTCCCTCAGAAATGTCAAGTTAGACTACAAGTATCTGTTTGAACATGTGTACAAAGTCACCATAAACCTAGGAAAGTCCCACACGTTTTCATCCCCTCCCTACCATCACTTAGTAATAGGGATTGTCACTATTTAGTAAGCAGTCACTAACTGTCTGCCACGTGATCTCCCCAAGACACAGCAGTGAACGGTCTACAGAACAAGGACCTTATTTTGCTTTCACAATACTGGCAGTTAACTACAAGACTAAAACTCTTCAAAGTTTTAAAGTGGGCAAGAATTATCCCCTCAACTCTTTTTAAACTTTCTTCTATTAGTATTCCCATAAATTAAAACATGTATCTGACCTGACTATTCACTTTACTATTTAATGTATGTTTTAAGAATAGTTATGAAGAAATTGTCAGCGCAGAGCTGCTAAAGCACAGGCTGTGGCATCTTATTAATAATAAAACCAGAGGAGAGCTCCAGCGCCAACACAGAAAGATGTGCAGCTGAGAGCTTCAGGTCTGCTTCTGCTCCACAGTTAAATTCATCAGGAATAAGGGACAGGTTTTCAAACAGTAGTTTGAAGAAGGCAGCTATGATTTGTGGAAGAGGTCAAGGTTCTCCACATCTGATTTTCTGGGTGATTAATTAGTATTTAAGTCTCTGGCAATCTGACTGTTGCTATTACTTAAAAAGATAAAGAATGGTCATCCAATGACTGTCAAGAACCACCAGCTAAGCTACAGCAATGTCAAGACAGCAGGAATGCCCGCTCTAGTGTGACCTCTTGGTAGTCGTTATGTTCAGCTAGGTCCATTCAGGGTGACGGGAATGAGGCAAGCTGTGTTAACCCAGGCTTGTAAGTGGGGAACAGATTCAAGTGCACAGCGGCCAGTGCCTCACCATGGGTGTGCACTCACCTGGGGTAGTAGGGGAAGCACAGCTGGAAGGTGCCGCTGAACCCCTTCCCAGAGATCTGCTCCAGCCACCCGTTCTTCTCACATTTCTGCAGGGTTTTTTTCAGCAAATGCACTTTACAAAAA
>CACVCL010029084.1:0-80777 GCA_902729485.2 Mus minutoides | reverse complement strand
ACATCCAGGTCTATTCCAGTTTCTGGTGATTGCAAATAGAGCAGCAGTGGACATGGCTGATCAGTATCTAAGTGTGTCTGTAGTAAGATGAAGTGTCCTTTAGGCACCTATCCAAGAGTGGCACAACAGGCACTTGCTATCCATCTTCCTGAGGAACCACCACACTGCTTTCTACAGTATCTGTACATGTCTGTACTCCCACCAGCAATGGAGTCCCTTACTCCAAATCCTTGCAAGCATGAGCTGCCATTCATTTTATGGGTCTTGGCTATTTTGCTGGTATAAAGTGAAAGCTCAACGTTGTTTTGATTTTCATTTCCCTGAAGAAGGAGCCTGAGCGTTTCCTTAAGTGTTTCTCAGACATATAAAATTTCTCTTTTGAGAATTCTCTGTTTAGATCTGTACCCCGATTTTATAAACTGGTTGTTTTGTGATATCCAGGGGATTTTTGTTGTATATATATATATATATATATATATATATATATATATATATATATATATATATATATATATATATATATATATATATATATATATAAAACAAAAATATATATTGGGATATTATCCCTGTATCAGGTGTGTAGTTGGTAAAAATATGTCCTGATTCTGTGAGTTGCCACTTTTCCCAAAAGATGGTGTCCTTTACCAAACAGGAGTTTTTCAGTTTTGTGAGGTCCCATTTATCAATTGTCATTCTTAGAACCTGTGCTATCAGTGTTCTATTCAGAAAGTCTTTTTCCTGTACAGATGAGTTCAAGACCAGTTCCTACTATCTCTGCTATCAGGTTCAGTATATCTGGTTTTATGTTAACATCTTTGATCCATTTAGACTTGAATATTGCACAGGTGTGTAAGAATAGATATATTTGGATTTTTCTACATGCAGCCACTCAGATTGATCAGCACCATTTGTTGAAGATGCTATTTTTTTAGTGTGTATTTCTGGCTTCTTTATTTAAAAATACAATCAGATGTTATAGGTGTGTGGATTTATGTCCAAGTATATTCTATTCCATTGGTCAACACTTTTGTTTTTATGCCAATACCATGCTGTTTACATTACTATAGTTATGTAGTACAACTTAAAATCAGGGATGGTATTATCCTCAGCAGTTTGTTTATTACCCAGGATTTTCATTAGCTATCCTGTTGGGTTTTAGTTTTCTCTTTCCATATTAAGCTGAAATTGTCCTATCAAGCTCCATGAAGAATCATGCTGGATTCTTGATAGAATCATGATGGAACTGTACTTAATCTGTATTGGTTTTGTTAGGATGGAATTCTTTACTCTATTAATTCTATGAATCCATGAGCATGAAGATCTTTCCATTTTCTGATGCCTTCTTCAGTTTCTTTCATCAATATTTTAAAGTTTTCATCAAATAGGTCTTTCACTTGCTTGGTTAGAGTTTCCCACAGAATATTTTATATTACTTGAGGCTATTATGAAGGGTGTTATTTCCATGATTTCTTTCTCAGTTCATTTGTCACTAGTTAAACTGGCCAGGAAGACATGTACATGGGGGACCTGGCCCTGCCCCTCATCTGTCATGAGGTGGAATGTGTGTCTGGTCACGCCCTCTGTACCCTCGCCCCTCTCCAGAAGAGCTAGCCTCAGGATCAAGAGATCTGGAGAGCTATCACTGCTCCTCACCATGGGCAGCACATGGGAGAATGGTCCCTGCACCTTGCCTGAGCAGCAAGGTAGAGCCGGCCCGGATGGTGAAGGCAGGGATGAGCCAGTCCCAAGGATGTAAGAGCAGGAAAGGCCGCTCAGCCTCTCAGCACCGCTGCAGTACTCACTCAGGAGAGTGGGCTCCGCACCTAGACTAGAAAGCACAGGAGAGTGGGCTCTGTACCTAGACTAGAAAGCACGGTAGAGCTGGTGCTGGTGGTATGCGTGTGGGTGAGCAGTCCTGAGGACATGAGAGGAAGAAAGCTGACCCTGAATCTCTGCCAGCTGCAGCATTGAGTGAGGTAGCCAGGGCAGTGCTGGAGAGCTCACCCTGATAGTGTGGGTATGACAGAGCTGGTGCAGCTTCCACAATGAGATTTGTCTATGCTTTGTATTGTTTTAATTTTTGCCTGTTCCTTATTTTCTTTGGGGGATAGCAAGGGCAGAAGGCAGAGGGCAGATATAATGAGATGGGCAGATGAGTGGGATTGCAGTGCATGATGTGACACAAAGAATCAAAATGTTAAAAAGAGAGAAGTGGGGTGTTTTTCTAATAGGTCTGCCTTTGTACATTGCTTGGTCTTTTAGCTTTGCAGCTTTTTAATATTCTTTCTTTGTTCTGTATGTTTAATGTTTTGATTATTATGTGCCAAGGGGACTTTCTTTTCTGGTCCAGTCTTTTTGGTGCTCTATGTGCTTCATAAGCCTTTATAGGTATCTACTTCTTTAGGTTAAAACATTTTTTTTTTTCTTTTTAGGATTTTGTTGAAAATATTTTCTGTGCTTTTGAGCTGGGTTTCTTCTCCTTCCTCTATTCCTATTATTTGTAGATTGGTCTTTACATAGTGTCCCATATTTCTTGGATGTTTATGCCAGGAGTTATTTAGATTTAACATTTTTGTTTGACCAAGGCAGCTATTTATTCTATTCTATCTTCAATGCCTGATATTCTCTCATGCATCTCTTTATTCTGTTGGTGAGGGTTGCCTCTGAGGTTCTGTTTCACGTTCCTAAATCTTTCATCTCCAGTTTTCCCTCCATGTGCGTTTTCTTTCTTGCTCCTGTTTCTACTTTGGGGTTTTGATCTCTTTTATTCATTCCCTTTCACTGTCCGTGTTTCCATAGTTTTCTTTAAGGAATCATTCATTACCTCTTTAAGGAATCATTCATTACCTCTTTAAGGAATCATTCATTACCTCTTTAAGGAATCATTCATTACCTCTTTACGTATCACTGTCTTCTGCTTATGCTTTAGCTGTATTGTATTACTCAGGAATGCTGTGGTAGGGTAGCTGGGCTCTAATGGAGACATATTATTCTGACTGTTATTAATTCTGTTTTTATGCTTGTGTTGTGGCATCTGGGTTCGACATGACTATAAATCTAGGTACTAACTATTAATCCTGTGATTCACCAGAAACAACAGCTTTATTAAATATTAGATACTGATCAAGAGATGGACTTTGGTCAGGACCATTCCCTGGAATTTCCCAGCTGAGAGTGGCCTCATGGCAGGTGTCTCAGGGGCTTATAAGGACAAGCCTATAGGCCACCAGAGCTACAATATGTAGCATTCTAGGATATTACCTGGTTCCTGGGCAGATGGGGCTTTCAAGGCATTATCTAATCTAATCTTTGTTGAGTGAGTATTTTGTCCCTTGATTTCTTTTGCCCTCTGTGTTTTATTAGGAGAATGTGCTGGCTGGGTGTTGTCTAATGGGGAATGCTTCTGAAATCCTGCCAGGTGTAGCCACTGAGATTTTTAATTCAATGTGTTACTTGGTATTGGAAGCTGACACTTAGGAATGGGGATGGGTGAGAAGGGGGAAGGTGAAAGGGTCCACAGGACAAAGGAAGGGAAGCAGATCATTCACCAGAATCTGCTTGGTTCCCTAGGAATGGGAGCAGAGGGAGAGAGGCCACACACAGGCAGTCTGCTACTGAGCTTGGCATGAGACTAGGAGATTGGGTTTGCTAACCCATTTCACTGCCCTACTTGCTTCCCTGGCAAACTTGGGCTATGGGTTCCTGGGAAACACCTGCTGCAGTTGGGGGCTGATACAAAGGGATGAGTGGGAAGAAAGTTTAGAGGAGAAGACCTATGTAATCTGCTGGAGATGGAGGCAGAGAGAAGGGATAGGGCATAGCAGATGGTCTGCTATAGACATGAGGTGAGACTGGGGGTTTGGATTTAGAGGAGAGGAGAGAGAGGATAGTTCTGTAACTGCTTGCTTCCCTGGACTGTGTGATCCACAGGTTTCCAGAATGTCTGATGGAGATGGGGGCTGGGACCAGGGGATGAGTGATGAGGAAGATTGGAGGAGAAGTTCTACCTGAACCACTGGGGACAGGGGCAGAGAGAAAGGCAAATCTACCTGTATACCACAGCAGGATTGCAGCTCCTCCTGATGCTCATTTATGGAACTACACACTCACTATACTACTGCTACAGAGAAGATTCTGACACTGGCATGCACACACACACACACACACACACACACACACACACACACAGGGTATCTTCATAACTGGGTGGCCAATCACCTTCATGAGACTGGCATATTTTACTCATAGTGTAAGTGGCTAAATGACAAAGCAATACTAACCATCAGATGTGAGCTTGGTAAATTCAGTCAACTATAGTCCTGGAAAGATCAAGCCATTAGTAATCATTAATAATAGTGATAATCACTAATATTATCATTAGTAATAAACGAGATATCTGATAACTGAGGGGAAAAATGTTGAAACTTTTAAATCAAGTGGCTTTCTAAGGTCCCATGTTTCCTGGAACTAACCATTAAATATTTAGTAGTACCTGCCTTTCTGCCCCTTTTCCATTAAGTTAAAAGAATGATAAGTCGTAAAGAAAATGTGCTCTCTGCTTGGGTCAAGAAAGATGATATAGCAAGATTGCTCTTGGTTGTGTACCTGAATTAGATGATAAGACCCATCATAGTTTCGGTTTCATTGCTTTGGAGAGATACCATGGCCAGGGTAACTCTTATAGAGGACATTTAATTGGGGCTGCCTTACAGCTTCAGAGGTTCTGTCCATTATTATTGTCATGATATGAAGCATGTCAGCATCCAGGAGGACATAGTGCTGGAGGAGCCAAGAGTTCTGCATCTTGATCTAAAGGAAGCCATTGAGGAGACTAGCTTCCTCGGGCAGCCAGGAATAGTATCTGATTGCACATTGAGCAAAGCCTGAGAATAAGAGACCACAAAGCCCACCATAGTGATAGATTTTCTCCAACAAGGTCATACCTCCTCCAATAAGGCCACATCTTCTAATAATCTACTCCCTATGACCAAGCATTCAAACACAGGCATCTGTGGGGGCCAAACCTATTTAAACTACCACAGACCCTATCGCTGAAGATAACATAAATGTTGAATACAGGATAGAATAAAATAAAATGGAAAGGTCTCTCCCTGCTGGATAGCATGCCCAGTGCCAGAAGGTGCTATGCAGTGTGCTGGGGAAAAAAAAGTCATCAATAATCTTATTTGTCTATGGAATTTGCATGTTAAAATACCCACCTGCTAGGCAAGATGTGCCCATAGGTGCAATGGTGGCATGACTGTTTCAGGAGTAATTAACCATTTTCTGGATAGATTTGAAGCCCACTCCACACCAGAGACTATATCTCTATGTCTATGTCTATGTCTATGTCTATGTCTATGTCTATGTCTATGTCTATGTCTATGTCTATGTCCATGTCTATGTCCATGTCTAAGTCCATGTCCATGTCCATGTCTCTCTATCTCTATCTCTATCTCTATCTCCACATCTACATCTATGGCTATGTCTATGTCTATATCAATATAGATATATCTGATGCTGTAAACCTGGTCAAAAGCCTACTGTCTTAGAAGAGAATTTAATATTTTTGTCAAAGAATAGGTAGTCAAACTGCCTTCTAAACGTTTATATATATTCCCATATACCACTACTATTCTCAGCTTTGGTCAGAGAATTCATTAAAATTTTTGCTATGAAAAATGGTTAAAGCAGAGAATCATAACTGATCAGTATGTTGATAATAAGTGATTGTTGTGTGCTCAGCCTTTATTGGGGCTTCTCTAGCAAACACTTCAAGGCCTAGAGAGTAGAAAGGATACAAGAGCTTGAGGATGGAGATGAATACTATTTAACACTGTCTTGTTGATATGGCATTGACTACTGAAATCATGAACACAGTGACCACTTTCACACAAACACACATACATGCACTCACACATAGGAGCAGGGATAGTTGGAAGGAAGTGTCCAGGCAGGCAGGTGTGAGGGAGAGATAAGGGAAGCTGATAAGTAGAGGGGAAACACAATCACAGCACATTGCACAGATGTATGAAATTGTCAAAAAGAAAAGAAAAATCAATTAAACAAGGAAAGGAAAAAAAACAGATATGGACATAGAGTCTGGAAATATTGATAAATTGCATTTAGTAATGCCATCTTTATCACTTAATGTATCTCAAAAGACACAGTAGACTGAGAAAGAAAATTAGGATTTGAAGGGGATGGCACATGACTGTGTTTCAGTTTTTAAGCTTAAGTACACAGACAATATTACTGATGAATTATTCTCATAGCAGGATTTTAGGGCTCTATGGCAAAGTACTCATGAGACTGTCACTACACACAGATGTGGCTTCTTGACATTTTTAGTGCACATTCATGTGTTTCACACTATATGTATTATTATATGCTGGCTGTGATTCTCGGGGTGCTATATTTTAAAGCCTAAAGTCTTAGCTCTTCCATTTTGATAGAGGATAACTTAACAGCAAAGAAAGTATGGAAACTTGGAAAAATCCCAGTCCTTAAAATTGAATGGAGCCTTCCTCTAATATAAACATCTGTAGAGACTGTCCAGAATTAACATATCTGACTCCTTGAAGGAGCATCACTGCCCACCCACCCAAAGAAGCAGAACAGTTGCCATAGCTCATACCACTAAAAATCCAGGCCAACAGGACCCTGCAAGAGAGAAATACATCAGTGTGGTGGACATTTCATGAAGAACACAGGGGAGAAAATGGCGGACACTAGAACCACAAGATATAGAGTCATTGAAACATAAAGAGAAGACTGTTCTACAAAGACACTCAGTTAAAGAACAGTGTAATCGGTACTTTACTTGTTCCTATTCCCAAACATTACAAAGCATTTTCCTGAGGTGAGACACACCATCTTTGAGAGACGTTCTTTAAGACTTAGGAAACAGCAACACACAAATCTTAGTCAGTCTCTCAAGCTAGACTCAGGAGGCCCCCTTCTCTCCCATGATTACATAAGCACAAAGGTTGGATGGGCAGTGAGACTCTCAGACTTGTTGAGCTGCCCCAAATCAGAAAGAGAGCCCTAGGGTTTCTGTTTCCATGAGTCCTTACCCATACAGAGGTGGGCTTTTGATGTCTCAGTTGCCTTTGGGTCTTACAAGTTCCTGCAAATAACCCTTCACTATATAGTCTTGTAAGTAACTCCAATAAACCCCTTGGTTCACAAAGTGAGATTTTGGTGGTAATATTATAAGCCAAAGCTAGGAACCAAGTGTTCAAACACATGAGCCTTGGAGGGATGGATCACATTTAGACCATGACAGATGTTATGATTCAAAGACAAACCATTAAGAAAAAAAAAAAAAAACAAAGAAAAGAAAAACACAAGAACTGAGCCATGGTAGTACCTGCATTTAATCCTAGCATTTTATCTTTTAAGGAAGGAAAAATCATTGCAGGTGTGCAGGCCTACATGGTGAGTTAGAAGCTGGCCTGTTAAAAAAAGGAGATCCTGTTAAAAGAGGTAGGAAGGAAGGGACAAGGGGGAGAGACAGGGAAAGAAGGAGGAAGGGAGAGAGAGTGTGAGAGAAAGAGAGTGGATGATCCTTGTGCTACAAAGGCATATACTTACATTGTTATTATTATTCTAAGATAGACAAAAGTAAAAAAACAAAACTAGTCAAAAAGTAGTTGAGATAGGAAATGGAAAACTTAGTATTTATTAGGAAACAAAAATTATTATGTCAATGATTTTTTTTTTCAGAAAAAAAGCAATATTTTCAAATCACATGTTCTTTGGTGTAAATATCACTTTTATTTCCTTGGGTGAAGGAATGGTTTGAGAGCTGTATCCAAGCTATGTAAACACAGGGCTGAGTCCAGAGTGTTTCTTTATTTGTTCTAACTCTCCCTAGGCCTGGGCCTGGAAGCTTCTAGTCTCTCTACAATCTAATCATCCAAGCTGACTGATTCAAGCAAGCTTTTCTCAGCTTCTGCCTGAATTACTCTGCTTGGCCTCATATTCACTTGGGCAATGTGTTCTAATCTTCTGGCTCTTTCTCATCCTCTGGCTTATTTTGTCTTCACATGTGTCTAGCTTGTTTTCTTTGTAACCTGTCACAGTAAAACTGCCACACTCTTAGCACCAGCACTTCTCTCTCCTGCTGCTCTTCAGTACCTTTCTTTTCTGAGCTGTTCTCATGTGAGTTGGGTGTATCCTATCTCTAACTCATTCTGTCAAATCTTTCTGTGATGCATCACTTTGACTGCCCCTCAATTAGACATCACTTCCAACCGTGTCTGTTTCCTTCTACCAACTCACCACGTCTTCATTGTTGGGGATTAAAGGTGTACATTAAGTGCATGTCTGTATTCCATCCATATCATACTGTAAACCAGAGTGTGTCTGCATTCTGGTCAGAGCATATGGATTATGAAGATCTTTGGATGTGAACTCTTGCCAGAACAGCCATGTTGTTGGATCAAAATTCTTCTACACTTTAGGAGTCCATTGAAACTGTGAGAGGTGACCAGTTGGTATGATGAGGAACTTGAGTTCCTGGATGACAGCAATACCCTTATTCTTCTGTAGTTGCCCCAGGACAATTTTTTTTCCTTTTAAGAGTAATAATAATAAACTATATGCATTTACTACAAACAACCCTAATGCAATAGCTGAGTTAAGAAACATCTTTGAGCTCCTCTCACTATTTATTTTCTCATTCTTATCCTCCCATCATTCTTGTCTATGATGGGATGTACAGACTACCATGTTCATTGACTTAATGCCCAGTGCTCACTAGCTGCAAAGGACTTGTTATGGAGATGTTTAGCATTTTCTGTCTACTCCTTTAATGAATCTTTTTGCCTTCCTCTTGAAGATTGGATGTTCACATGCTAGAAAATGCACATAAGTGGAAACTACACTGTTCACTCTATTGACCTTAGGGTGGCTCTGCCTTCTATCACTCCTGGAAGGAAGGAAAGAATTTTTCTATAACAGTATCAACACTTGCTTGTTAGTAAGCTCTCATACACTGTTGGTGAAAGTGCTAATTGGTGTAATCACATTGGAAAGCTGTTGAACAGTTTCTAGTAAAGCTGAATACACCATAGCCTCTGATCCAGAGATACCACTCCTAGTGGTATATGCATGTGTGTCTTCAAGAGTGCTAATTAGCACAGCCCAAAATAAATAAGCAAACCAGACATGCACAAGCAGTGGAACAAGCAAATAAACTGCCACATATTCATTTAAGAGAAATCTGTCCCAAAATGAGAATAAACACAATACAAATGCATAGTGTTTGCAGTAACTAGGATTAATTACACAAACATACTGTTGAATGAGGGAAGCCAGATGGTCCCTTCCCCAAATCTGGCAACAGTCATGTGTGCTACGAGAAGTTGAGGTTCTGGTGACTTAGTCTCTACATCAAGAGGAGCCCCTGCATTGGGCATTCTGTGTCTTCATCAGACCAACCATCAATCACACTGGATCTATTTGTCAGAATTCACTGAGCTGTGTGCTTAATGTTTGTGCACTTTTCTGTATGCACATTATGCTTCATAGCATTTTCCCCCCAAAGAAGGGAACAAATCAATTTAATTAATCACATTAACAAAATAATGAAGAAAATAATAAAATCATCACACCACTGATGCAGAAAAAGCAATTTATAAAAATTGAGTCTTAATGAAAATTCTCTTAGCAAAGCTGCAATAAAATAGAACTTTGTTAGTTTCATTAGAAATCTTTAAGGAAACTCACATTTCCTTCAAAAATAGTGAAGGCTTTCTTCCCCCTGAGATCAGAAAGCCAAACTAGTTGCTGTCACCTAAGGTCTCAACTCTGACATTTCTGAACACATTAACTAGTAGCATAAGGCAAGGTTAGGAATTAATTGTCTTAGAAGACTTGGTGGACTATCCTAAAATAATTCATATATAAATTATATAATTAACACAAACATTTGAAATATATCAGAAAATATGAGTAACATCTTATTTTTAGATATGCACATTTGAATATTAAAAATATTACAGAGGCTAGAGAGATGGCTCACTGGTTAAAGTGCTTGTCACATAAATGTGAAGACAAGAGTTCAGATCTCTAGCAGCCAAGTAAATAATGACCATTAGAAAACACAGATATTTACACTGTAATTCATAACAGAAGCAAGAATACAGTTTTGAAGTAGTAACAAGAATAATTTTATGGTTGGGGTCACAACAACATGACCAACTGTATTAAAGGGATGCAGCATTAGGAGGTTGAAAACCACTTCTTAAATTTTTCTTTTTAAAAAACTTACCTGTTTTTAAATATACTCACTATACATATACACACACACACACAAAGAGTAAGAGAGAAGAAGAGAGGAAGGTAGAGAAATTGAAGATATTGAAAATAACTCCATGATCTGGTAGTTCTATTACTGTCTATCAGTCAACTTTATGTTGACTTCTCAAATGTCTATGCAAATTCAAATTCTTGACAATGTATGAGAGGTTTATGTTCTATGTATCATCACCAGTATTGACTATTTTTGTGAATATATATAGAGATAGAACAATAGATATATACTCATATATATATATATGTATGTGAATATATATTCATAATGTGAATATATATAGAGATATACATATATAGATTTATATAGATATATATAGAGAGATATAATGTGTGTGTGCATGCATGTGTGCGTGCGTGTATTTAGCTTGAGTTTTATGATATCTGAGTGTGGATTTTTATTTACATTTCTCTAATAATTAGTAATGCATATATTCTCTTACATTTATTGTTCATGCTAGGACCTGCTTTTCAGAAGGCCCATGAGATTCTTTGCTTGCCTGTATATAGAATCAATTGTCATTGGTTTTCTTTTGCTTCTGTTGGCATTTTCCAGTTCCTTGCAGTTTGAATATGAATCTCTTGTGAGTTTGTAAGGATTTTCTTCCCATTCCAGTGGTCATTTCTTCATTCAGTTCTTGCCTCCTGTGCTGTGTATGCACCAGCATTTTGGTTTACTGTAGTCCCACTCATCCGCTTGACTTCTGTTGCTTGTTCATCTGGAGTAATATATATATATATATATATATATATATATATATATATATATATATATATATATATATATATATAAACTATTGTTTATCACATGGCTTAAAATATTTCCACAGCTCAATAGTAGAGCACTGACTCTGCACAGTTAAAGTCAAAGATGTCAAAGCATCTCCCACACGCTTTTCTCAAGCAATGTACTGGTTAGTCTTACATCTAAGATGACATAGACCTTTTACATGGTGCTAGACAGACAGCAAGGGTTTGAGATGTCTGATTTCCAACACCAGTTCTTAAAGAGACTGTCCTTGCCTCATCTACGCTGGCAGTGTCTATCCAGAAAGACACTTGGACACAGATAAATGGCTTACTTCTAGGTTCCCTCTTCCTGTCTTTGGTCTCTGGTTATGATCTTTTGATCACTCTAGCTTTGTGGTATGCTTTGTTATTAGTGATATTAATTCATCTTTCACTTTCTCTTCTTCCTAATTAAAGGTAACTGGTAGAACTCAGTTGTAAGAGTTTGCATTCTTTTTTATCATAATCATCAATGCTTATCTATCATATGTTAACAAGGCTCATGTATGTGATGGAACTATGATGCCCTTGACTTTGTTAGTCCTCAGATTTCTCTGGCCATACTCAGGAGCCTTTGTGGTTTCATACCAAAGCAGGATTATTTTTCCCTACCCTTGTGGAAAATGCCACTGATATTTTGATAGAGTTGGCACTGAATCTGTACACTGTGTGAGATAACACAGACATTGCTGTGATATTAGTTCTTCTAACCTATATGTAGATGGATGTATAAATGACAGTATTTAAGGAGCACCTTAAAGAGCTGGGTACAAGTCACTAGCAGGATGCTTATCCAGCATGTGTAAGACCCTGGATTTGAAGTAAATAGAAAACAAGCAAAAATGTTCTACTTGAAGGCCACCAGAGCCTGTAACACTGGTAATTAATACATTTTGTGCTTTCCCAACCTAATTTTATTCAGAGTTTAGAAATGGCTCATGGCTCTTGTAATTCTATTTCAGTTAATAAAATACAGCTTTTTATTTTCAGATACAATGTGACTTTTAATTTCCCATAAAACACCAAGCTGTCCATTTTAGTAAGAACAGAAAGAGATAGCACGATCGGCAATATTCAAAAACAATAGTTCTCTGATCCAAAAATAAATTTAAAGATTTCAAAGAATTCTCTGCCTGAGACTCATCACTGCAGAGAGGCTCATCTGGCAGCCATCTGGCTGATTGAGAATATCCAGATTCATTTAGAGCTATCCTTGATCGCTGGAAACTTTGTCGCCTGCTAATCATGCACGTACTCAGCATGGCTCCGTGCTTGCTTGGTGACAGGCACTGGATCAGGAGCCAAGAAGAAAATTATGAGTCTAGGCTATGCTGGAGTCCTACCTCTGCGCCTCTCTTCTAGATTATTCTTTCCCTTCCACCATATATTTAACGTTCTATACAGATGCTCTGTGATCACAAAGTGCTATATTGTTTAGATAGCAACACCCATACCAAGTGCCTTTGTTCTGCTTCCAGATCAAATAAACTATTCCAGTTTAGTTGCCACTGAAGATAAAGAGGAATGATCAAAGACACAAAGAGACTTATTTACTCCAAATTAAAAGTACAATAGAACAAGCAGTGCTTTGTTTTATAGGTAATTTCATGACTAAAACCACACCATAATAATATAGTTTAGAACTGCTTCCTACACACCACACCATTGTGTCTCAGAAATAGAATTTTTCTAAGATGTATTTTATTCTTATATGAAGCCTTATTTATAATTGCAGTGTGTTTTAATCTGTAATTCTTTTTCTTTCAAACAGTGGGTGTGAAATCTCTATAATGCAATACACAGGGCCCAATAAGTGATATATTTTGGGGTTGCTGTACTAAATAATTGCATCTTTAAAGAAATGAACATATATACCTTTGTATATGTATCCATCTATAAAGAATCTGTGCACTGTTTAAGTTTCTAAAGGATGGCAGACAATATGTCATTGACCCTAAATATGCTTTTGAATAGTGCTATAAAAAAATCACCAAGTGTTCCAAGTACATAAGAACTTTGCTGACATTTATTGCCCTGTTATATGTAATACTACACTTATAGAGAGAAGAGGATCCATTTGCAGGTAGTTCCAGTTCTTAATAGGTTCCTTTAACTTCCCTTTGAGGGACTGAAGAGATTGCTCAGTGGTTAGGAGTCTTCTTGCACTTCCAGAGGACCTACCTGAGTTTGTTTGCCAGCACCCACACTGAACAGCTCACAATTAACTCCATCTTCAAGGATTCCAACGCTCTCTTCTGAAACGTGTGGGTAGCATGCATGCACACACACACACACACACACACACACACACACACACTTAACCAAAAGAAGGTAGAGAGAGACTATATAGAGTGAGAGAAAACTGTAGAACCAAGCAAATAGACATCCAGATATTTGCAGTTTTTTGATATTTGCAAGCTTTGGAATATCTTGGTTGCAGGCATTGAACTCATTACCTACCTAGAATGAACCACTCCTCCCTGACACCATATCCCAATAAGTTCCCATTGTGATTGGCATCATTCAACTTATCCCTAAGTTTTTGACCATTCTGCACTGAAACCAGAAATGGTAACTTTTCTGTAATCAAGAAAGAGAAAAAAAAAAAAACGATAATAATACATGACTGGAAGGTGTTAAATATTATAGGTGTGATGCAGCTTGCTGCCAGCATACATCATTTCATAACATAAATGCTTTGTTTTTCAAATTGAGTTGTCCTTTAACTTGTCAAACATATGCCTATTATAATATTAAGGGTGGCATTTACTTCCAGCAATTTTCTAATCATATTCTACTGCCCTCTACAATCTCCCACACATCTTCTGTTTTATTGAAATTATATCAAGAGTACTTTCTTTCTGAAACTCATTTTTACTAAAAAAAAAAAATAGGAGACATCAGTATCTCCAGAAAAATCATAATTATGAACAGATTGTGGGCTAGAGAGATGTTTCAGCAGTTAAGAGCACTTGCTGCTATTTTAGAGGACTAGATTAGGTACCCAGTACCTACACAGCAACTGACAATCATATGCAGCTCCAGTTCCAATGGATTCAACACCCTTTCTGGTCATTGAAGGTCATGTGCATGCATATGATGCACAGCCATACATGCAGGTAAATATATATATATATATACACATAGAAAGATAAAGTGAACAACTCTATAAAAGACAGGTCATGCTCAATATTTGGTATTTTTCATCTGCATAGCTAACCTCTTTCCAGTGATCAGAGTGGAGAGAGTGAATGAATATCTACAACACCCTGATTGCACAGAAGGGTAGCACAGTGAGAGCCTCTTTCTACAACATGATCTCCCCTGTTACCAACTCTCAGTCATGACATGCAGTAACAGCCATTCCCTCATGAAGCTACCATTCCAGGCAGTCAAACAGCAATATAAACAGCATTGCCCCAGATGGTCAGATCTCAATTTGTAACTGACCAGTTCTCTACCTCTTGACCTTACTTATAATTTAGGACTAATGTGCACAAACTTTACCCAGTCCAACAATTTAAAATAAAATGCACCATTATTGAATTAATATAAGATTCCACAATCTTTAGTCTGTCGACCCTTTCTCTGTGACAACAGCCACCAATCAGGACATCATTTTTGATCTTTTACCTATTAACCATTCTTTATCTTCTCCTTGCTTTGGAATCTCTGCTAACTGTGAGAGATGGTGGCTTACTCAAAAAACTGTTTCATAAACTGTAAAGTAGCTGCTTCAATAAACCATAAAGTATTCATGATGCTCACTGTCACCTGGGTTATCTTCATTTCCTTCAGTGGAATGGGAGAATAAATGGTTCTTGTGTGATTTTCGTGTAGGAAGATTTCAGTGTGAGTATCCCATAAGCAGGGACAGATCCTGCTGTTGTTATCAGTGACTGCTTCTTGCCAGGAACATGGTTTAAGTCTACTTTGCTTTTCAACATATGACCGCTTCCCTCACAGTGAAAATTTGTATCTGTTTGGGGGCAAGTGAATCCCTTAATTTCTTGCTTGGAACCAACTCTTTCATTGTAAAGGCGAATCATCGCTTCTTTACAAATACAAACTCTTAACTGCTCTGCTGTTTGAAACTCCTTGAGTGCCCACATAACATGACAAACGGAAGATTCCACACCTGACTTCACATAGCAGGTGGTGCATTGCAGTCAAAACAGGAACACTAAAAATATCATATAAAATTACTGTCAGGATGTTTTCATAAGGTGTATGTGAAATACAAATGAATTTCATGTTTAGATGTGGGTCCCATACCCAAGACATCTCATATATATGCAAATATTCAAGAATCTAAAATCCAAAACACTTGGGCCATGGTGTGGAAAAAAAGATCTGAAGAAAGTAAGATAAATAACTGGAATGGGAAGATTTAAATATGGAAGAGAAAGAGAAAAAATATGAAAGAGAGGATAGCTCAGAAAAACAAAGGATTCATGCCAATGCCATGTGGAAACATATTACTGTGTACAAAGGATTCATGCCAATGCCATGTGAAAACCTATTACTGTGTACAAAGGATTCATGCCAATGCCATGTGGAAACATATTACTGTGTATTATGGAGAAGTTGGAATGGCATTGTCATACATGGGTAGATAAAGCTGATCCCAGAATCCATGAATGATCAAACAGAAATCCAAGTTCCCATTGATACGCTTCACTACAGGTTATTGGTAATGAATGTCTCAGCAGCCCCGTCCCCAACCACACAGGCTGTTGACATTGGTCTTGGTTGCTCACTGAATCTAGATGAAAAGAGCCTATTGAGCAAGACAACAACCTCCTTGGTTTGAAGGCGTAGAGGGATCTAAGCTGGTACCATCTTTCTCCTTGCTTATACGCTCTCAGTGCTATGTAGCCAGAGTCTTACTGAATGATGGACTTTATTGCTACAATATCAGTCTACCAGGCAAGATGTGCCCCTGTGTAATAATGCCATGATTATTTTAGGGATTAAAAAAAAAACACTTTCTAATTGAATTTGAAGCCTGATCCACAAGAGGGAATTCATGCCTGCTACTAAAAACCTGGTCAAAAGTCCATTGCTGGGAAAGACATATACCCTAAGGAAAACATGCTGGTGTTATTTTGCTGACTGTATATGTTGTCAAATTGATTTATAAATATTTGTATTTAGAACTTTATACACTCTTCCCTCAGTCTTCATCAGAGAAGTCTCTTTTTGCAATAAATACCAGTGAAAGATGATATTCATGGCCGTTCAAGGTGTTGAGAAGGAATGACCATTGGGTGCTCAGCCCCAAACAAGACATCTACTCAGCAAACATGGCAGGAGAAGGGGAGGAAAGAAGGTAAGAGCTGGAGTATGGAGAAGGCTATGAAACACTCTCTGGGGTCAGGACAAGAAAGTGGATCATAAAATCCTACGCATTGCCAGGGCACTATATGACTATTAAGCCGTCAACAACAGACACTGAAGGAAGGAGAGTCATTGTCTTCAGTGGATGTAGCTGCTGGTGAATTTCCCATACTCCAGTGGATAGCTCCACAGTGTGCTCTCATTAAACAGTCCTGTTTAAACTCAGAAACAAAACTAGAAACCAAAGAACATGACAGTGGAATGGAACTTCCAGGGACAAGGGGCAAAGAAGGATGAGGAGGAAGAATGTGGCCAAAGTGCATCCTATACATACACAAAATAGTCAAGAAATATGGCATAGGGGAATGCTAGGGTTCTGAGGAGGGAGTGGGTAGGCAGGAGAGGAAGAACCCTCATAGGGGAAGGGGTTGGGGAACAGATAGAGGGTTTGTAAGGGGAAAGTGGAAAGGGGAATAGCATTTGAAAATAAGATAAATAAATAATATAACCAATAAAAATATGGAAACATAAGAAAGAAATATTGAATCTTAAAGACTTGTCTTTTATATTACTAGCTCATGATTTTATGTCTAATGTTGTGCATGAATCCCAGCTCAGCATGAATGCCAATCGGTTATCAGTTGAAAGGGAATGAATTAATGAGTTATTTTCAGTTGATACCACATACACAAGGAAAATTTAAGGACTATTGTTTTCTGGGAACCTCTCTTGTCTTTGCTCAGGTGATTTATAATACATAGACTACAACTTCAGAAGCCTTAAAAGCTGGTAATTCTTAGTGGAAAATGTAATTTCAGGAAGAAAAGAAGGGAAGGAGAAAGAGAAGCAGGGAGTGATGGGAATTCATGATGAGGTTGTACATTACAGAGATGGGCACTGCTTCACTGAGGAAGCATCATGCCTATCAGTCACACAGGACATCTCTGGGCTATTTGTAAGGCAAGTCCCTATATCACATTGACAGGTCAGAGGACAGAGAGAGAAATATATTGCCAGATTCCTCTTATCCTGCCTCTCACTGGTCCTAGTTTGTCCCTCTAGCCGTTAACATCCTCCTAATTCCGTCTTGTGCTACCGAGCTGAGTATACCCTAGGGAAGCCCCATGCAGCGTGCTATGCATGCCTGCTACTTCATGCCTGCTCAGAAGCAGAACCAAGAACCAACGCCTAGGTGGGTCCATCAGTGTGATCTCTCTGTTGGAGTGCAGGTGTCTTTAAGCCAGTAGTAACAGAGGAATCCTCTCTAGCACCAGGTTTCTAGGTACAGCTCTCTCTCAGAGTAACACAAGGTAGCTCATACTGCCACTAGATGGTGTGGCTGTAGGCAGAGTCATTTGGAGGTTGGGACGGTGGGAGGGCTAGAAAATTAAAGTAAAATATTAAAGGCAACCCAATCTTGAGGAAGGAAGAAAAGGAAAAGGGGAAGGGGAAGGGGAAGGGGAAGGGGAAGGGGAAGGGGGGAGATAGAGAAAGAGAGAGAAGAGAAGAGAAGAGAAGAGAAGAGAAGAGAAGAGAAGAGAAGAGAAGAGAAGAGAAGAGAAGAGAAGAGAGAAAAGAATCCTGCAAGAAGTAGAAAGAAAAAGATATGTGTTGCAAAATTTATGTGGCTGGAATAAATAGCCACCTGCTCTTCTAACACAGGGAGCAAATAAAATCACAATATGTAATAATGTTAGCTCCCAAATCATTTGTCTTCAGCTGGTGTGAGTCTAGAGAAGCAACAGTGAATATTAAATTAATCTACCCCCTGGGATTAAGAATTGAGTTAGGCTGCCCAGGACTAAGACAAATATAAAGGAAAGCATAAAACATAGTTTTATGCCTGAAAGCGGTTATTTTGAGAGAAAAGATCAATATTGCTTTTGATGTGAAAACATATTCCTACACACACAACAAGCAAAGAGCATTAATTCAAGGAAAACCCACACTTCGTGGAACGCCACAGTGTTTCGGAGAGTAACAGTGTCTGCTGAGGGGAAAATGCTAAGTCCATTGCTAGGGGATGTACCTCAGCATCGGTGCACATGGTCCTAGGTCCAATCTTCAGTTTTGGCAAACAAAGCAAAAATACAAAAGAAAACAAAAACAGGAAAAACAACAAGCCAGTTAAACACTGCAAATATCACATTGAAAGGTACAGTGCAATATTTTATGGGTCTGGAGAGATGCTTCTGGGGTTAAGAGTTTATACTGCTCTTGGAAAGAATCTGAATACAGTTCTTAGGTGTCCATGTCAGTGGATTCATAACTATCCGCAACTCCAGCTCCAAAAGTCCAATGTCCTCTTCTGGTCTCTGAGAGTCCCTGTATTCATGTGCACATACCCCACCAGACACATTCATACATAAACATGATTAAAAAAATACTTTACAAAATAAAAAAAAATTAGCAATAAATGCTAATTACATGAAATAAAAATGTCATTACTTTAATTAATATGTATTCATGTTATATGAACATAGACAATTTTAATTCTGCAGTAATTATCAAGCATGTCTGTCTGTCAGTGTCTGCGTTATGAATGAAGCAGTTCTTCAGGGCACACATGGTCTTATGACTCTAATCATTAAAAACGGCCCTGAAGCATATTAATGTGAGAAAATTAAAGCTAATACATGAGGGATATGCAAACATTTGGATAGTGAATTACTTTTCTCTCTGGGTTCCCATGAACATCAAACTCAGCAATGAATTTAGTACTTGTGTTCAGCACTCTTTCAGTACTTGTGTTCAGTACTCTTTCAGAACTTGTGTTCAGTACCCTTTCAGTACTTGTGTTCAGTACCCTTTCAGTACTTGTGTTCAGTACTCTTTCAAATATGAAACTGTGCTATTACAACCTCTGTCATCTTCCATGGCTTGTCTTGGAGGTTCCTCTCCTTTCTTAACCCTCCGGGGTGGTCTTCTTTGTTTATTTCATAGTAAGACCTTTCTAGAGACAATACTACTTGTTCGCCTTGTACCTCTGCTAACCCCCAAGATGGATGACTAGTCTGAATAAATGAATGTATGCATGTATGAATTAATGATTGGCTGGATGTGCCATATGATGTAATGAAAACAGTAGACTTGAAGTTAGAAGGTAGATTTGAAATGGTAGCATGAGACTCCCAGCCATTTGATGTTTGAGCCTTATATCATTATGTGATAAAAATATATTCCATAATAACCAGGATACAAAAGCAATTGTTATAACAAGAATCTATAGTGTGAAGAGCTTTAATGGAAGTATTTTTTTCAGTTTCTATGTAATAAGAACATGAGAATTCCAGTCCAATGTGGCAGTTATAGAATTCGGAACTCAACTATGTTATTTCATTGTAATACTTCTTACAGAGATAGCCATGTCTGCCTGGAGAAGATGCCATTGTCAAATCTGTTCTATTCACTTTCTAGGTAAAAGCAAGGGAAACAATTGAGAGGAATCCATCCTCCCTTTTAACTGTATAACACCTCTTCAATGATAATTACCCAACATTGGCTCACAAGAACCATTTTTAAATTCCCAAAACAAAACAACAACAACAAAATGCATGAATTGTTTGTTAATCAGAGCCTTCATTAAAATCTAAACTGCAGGTGCTGAAGAGATTGCTTGGTGGTTAGGCACACTTGTTGCTAGTACAAATGAACTGGATTCAGTTCCCAGCACCAGAATTGGATTGCTCACAACTGCCTGTATCTCCAGCTCCATGAGATCTGACATCACCTACCTGACCTCGCAGAATGCCTGCACACATGTAGAATACATATTCATACAGAGAGAGAGACAGAGAGAGAAACACAGAGAGACAAACAGACAGAAGAAAGAGAAAATAGAGACAGGGACAGAGATACAGACAGACAGGACACACACACAGAGAGAGAAACAGAAACACAGAGAGAGAGAAACAGAGAGACACACAACTAGAGAAGAGAGAAAAATAAATGGACAGAGACACAGACAGGAGATAGAGACAGAGATAGACAGAGACGGAGAGATAGAAACACACTCACATACATAAATAAAAATAACCCTAAAATGACACAAACTCACAATTAAGCAAATACATTAAAATAATACAACAGAAACTCAGAATTTCCCTCCATTGTTGCATGATTCCCTTTCATTGTTATCTGTGTGCAACACCTCATATCTGTTAGCAAGACATGAAAGCATGACATGATGTTATGTTACTGCACACTGCTTCTCTATAGAGAAGAAAGTCATGTTGGTGGCTTGAACTCAGCCCTGTTGCCTCTGCATCATAAAAACCCATAAACAACATTGGAGTGAAGCATATAATTTATTTGTTTGGTTGATTGTCTAGAGTCTGCATTGAAAGTCCTTAAACTGAAAATTATATTTTTAAAAAGACTGTATTTATTAATTTAGATAGATAGATAGATATATAGATACCTAATTCCCAGGGATTGTTTCAGAAGAGGGGAGCAAAACAATTGTGAGAGACAGAGGACAAGGACTCCTGCTCTGAGACAGTATCTTCTAGGCATGTCTGGGAAATCTCTAGGCACCTAGAAAATCTCAACAACATGGCTTCCCAAGAAAAGTTTGCATCATGACCACACATGTTGACATGTCAGTGCAGATGGGGGAAATGTCATGTAGTCTCACCACTGGAAGAGCTGTAGGCAGCCAATGTATGTCTGAGTGTGGGTATGTGCATATGAATGCAAGTGATCACAGAGGCCAGAAGAGGGCATCAGACCTCAGGAAGTGAGAGTTATAGACAGTAGCAAGCTACCTGACTTGGATGTTGGGAATCAAACTCAGGTTCTCTCACTAGGTACATATTAACCACTAAACAATCTCTCCAGCACCAAGACTCATTCATTCATTCATTCATTCATTTTGCACTTTCGAGCATTATTGAGAGAGGCAAAGGAATGATGTAGACATGGGAATGCAGAGCCACACACATAACTGCGAAGCCAACACATCTCCAACCAGAAATATTTACTAACCTTAATTTTAAAAAAAGCATTAATAGTGCAAATTAAACTTAAAAGCTTCCTTACTGTCTATCTGAAGATTCCCTGGCCCAGCTTCTACCAACTGTTTCATTTCATGGTACATAGCCCCTCCAGCTTCAAGCCCAGCCAACAAGATTTTCATCTGTATTGATTCTCTGTCACACTTTGAATATCTTCTGCAGGATGAGCTTAGATTCACTGAGCAGGGGTTCTTCCTCAAAGCCAAGTGTGCTGTATCAAAATCTAGTTCCAAAGCAGAGTGTTTACCCCATCACAGTCTAGATCTTTCCCCAGCAGTTGGATCGATTAAGAAAAGCCTTGAATCACCAGGGATCATTTTATAATTCTTCCTTATTCTAGGAGGAGATCTCATTCTCTGTGTATCTAGCTTTTTTTTTCTTTTAGAATGTAATGTGATCATGGATCTGAAGGACTTTATTTGACTAAACTTAGAGATTCTATAAGGTTAAAGTTACAGTAGAATTCTATTATATTTAAATACACGAGAGAGAAGGGTATGTTTGGCCAATTCCAAGGTTGGAGCCCAGAGTAAAGATTGATTCTTGATTCTTCTTTGGATGGAGAACTTCCTCCAAATCACAATGCATGCTTAGAGAGCTTAGGCATGAGAAAGGCGTGCAATAGAGGATCCACTTCCTGCTGACCTGCAAGGGCACAGCCCAGTGAAGGATGCTTTGCTTGATATCTGGAGTGGATTTTCCTTGTTATCTCTTTTACCCTGTTTCTCTCTCTTCTCCTCTCCTTCCTTCCCCTCTTTCTTATATGACTAGAACACTTAGAAATGTCCAACAAAATCAAAGTCATCAGGAACTTAGCAAAGGAAACCAGCACACACCTTTGAACAAAATCTAGGCTTTTATTTAAAATTATCTGTCATTCATGGTATCATTTAGAAATTATTCAGTAGCTTTGTAAGAAGACAGGGATGTAACTGTCACAAATTCTTGCTCCTCATGAAGCCTAGCCTTTCAATAAGCTATTTTTCTGTGATCCCAAATGGTGGATCTTTGATGTGTCTTTCAACAAAGATACAACTTTTGATTTTGGTCCCTTTTTTTTTTTTTTTTTTTAAAGAAAGCAGTGTTTTCGTATCAGTGGTTAACAATGACTTACATCATGTACAGAAATGAAATAATCACCAACAATCTGGATTTTTCACAAGGTCTGCAGAAAGTATAGATGACATACAAAGACATCCTTCACCTGCCATTTCAAATATTCAAGATGTTACCTCCACCCCATTTTTAAAAGAAGGATAAAGAAAATAGATCTGAAAGATTCGGGGAGGAAATCCCACCAAGACAGAAAATACAGATGCCTTATGATCATAAGAGCTATTTATCCTGATTTCTTTGAATCATTGGCCATTGCATGAGGCCAAAAAGGCCATTTATACTCCCAGAATTCCCTGCTGCCTGGAAACTAGACAATTTCTGCCTTGCCCACCTCCTGTTTCGCATGGCAAACAAGAAAGAGAAAAATCAGACTCCCAAGAACAGCGGGAAAAATTGAGCTGATATAAACAGCAACAGAAAAACAAAAGAAGCTTGGGATTCAGACATCTTCCCAAATCCCAGTGACATTAGGCTGGAAAACATTTTTGCCAATGGTGCAGTATCTCAGTGTGAAAATGGGATCATCTAACTGATCGATTGCTTACAGTACAGGAAATGAAAAGAAGAAATTAGAGAGGAGGGAGACAGAGAGACACGGAGAGACAGAGAGAGAAAATATAGACGAGGGGTACTTGTCAACAAAGTCTGTGCTCTCTGCTTGCCTAATCAGCATCTCCACTATACTCTTGGCCTTCAACAAATTATATATTTTTCTCTCTTATGATAGAGAGACGAGCTTAATAAATTTTGTTTTGAGAATATCATAAGGGAAACATCAGGAACCCACAAATTCCCAAAAGTCAGACAACCGACACTGAGCTTAGAGATGATTTCTTAGAAACTTGACCATCAAGGAGCCATACTCAAGGTCAATGGCTGATGCCAAGAGAGCAGATCCATCTGCAATATTTTCTCTGAGACTGGGACAGTTGATGCAGACATTTATTGCACACCTGACCATATCAGTAAGTTGAAATGCCTAGAAACTGTTCTGTAGCCTGTAGGCCAGCATGCAAAGGGAGAGATTTCTTTGATTACTAGAGACAACAGGTAGACTTTACAAATATATTTCCATTCAGATTAGTACCTTTCATGAAGTAAGGTTGAATAAGCAGAAAATGTTATTCATGGAGCCAATACCCACTGATTCCACAGGGCATCGAAGAGAATATCCTATCCTTAAGCACTTCAATGAGGAAATCATTTGTTCTCAGTCAATGAATATAGTTCCAACAACCAACATTTGACTCTGCTATTTTGCTCTTCCCAGGTCAACTACCGACTACAGTTTTCAAAAATTCCCCATAACTTCAGGCTTTTCCACCCATGCCCCAGTTCCTTAGTAAGGACTTAGAAGTTTATTATTTATTAACAGTGCTTATGTCCTTTTGCTGGGCTTGTTCCCCGACTAGCTCATAACTTATTTAACCCATTTAGACTATTCTATGTCTACCACATGGCTGATTACCTCGCCTCAGTTTCATGCACCTGACTCCCTCAGAGTCCAGGTGGTGAGCCTTCCTGAGCCCGACTATCACCCAGAGTTTCAATCTCTCTACATGCCACCTTCTACTTCCTGCCCTTTGCTAATTGACATGTGATGCTTATGCAGAGCAATTCCCTTTATTCCAAAGGTCACAGCTCTGATTTGTTTTATGTCACTTGAGATTCGTTCCCATAGCATTTTTTCTTTTAATATTTTACTCTTACTTTAGCTTACAAAGTAATGGGGTTTTGTGTGGAATTTCTGCACATATTCCATTTTGGTCAACTCCTTTCCGCCTGCTTCCTCCCATCCCATGAGATTTTGAAAAAGGCAGAGAGTCCATGCCTCACCTTGCCATATCCTCTCTTCAGATCTGAAGAGCAAAGGCCTGTGATGGTAGATGCAAGATAGTACACTCCACAGGGACTGGCCCTGGTCATGCATCTCAATGATGTAGCTGGGACTCCCTCCAGCCTTCTTACCTTTGTATCACCAGTGTCTTCCTGACACTTGGGACCAGAACTCCCAATGATAATCCCAGAAGAAAAAAAATCTTTAGCTTCCGGTTGCTTCTGCAGCCTTCTCAACGAAATTTACACATCCAATTCTCTATCTCATTGGATTTTTTTTTTACACAAATATCTAAGGTGATATTTTCTGTTACTAAATGATATACCCCTGACCCAGAAACTCAGATAATGACCAAAGACACAATGATATTTCAACCCTTAAAAATCTTCAATAGGAAAACCTCTAACCTGCAAATAGCTGGGTTATCTGGCTGAAGCAGACTACTCAATTTTATTAAACTTTAATATTCATTCTCTCTCTCTCTCTCTCTCTCTCTCTCTCTCTCTCTCTCTTCCTCTCTCTTTCCCCACCACCACCTACCCCATCTCCCTGTCTCTGTCTCCCCTTCCCCCTTCTCTGTGTATGTATATAAGTGTGTAGAAGCAAAAACAAACCTACCCCACATGTTGTTCCTTTGAAGCTATCGGTCTTGATTTTGGGACTCACCAAAAAAGCTTAAAGAATGTTTAAAATAAAATTACAAGTCAAGTAAGACAGTGGTGGTTCGCTCCATGGCAAATTTCTTCAACTTCTGCACATGGTCACCAAACCTTTGTCTACACAGAAGGAGAGCCAGTGCTGACCTACAGTATCATATGATAAACATTGTAGCAAGAAATCAATATTAATTACCTCATCCTGATCATTCACTGTAGACTATAAACATGGTTGGTTTCGTGTTACCAACTTTCCAAAGCAAAGCAGTTTAGTCAGTAAAGAGTGAGGGCCTGCTGCCAAAGGTTTGCTTGTACAGAGTGGAGTCTCAGCCTCTAGTGTAGCAGGTATTGTGTGAAGAGAGGGGAGATGCAGTCTGTTTCTCAAGACAGTAAGGAAATGACTTGGTCAGATCACTGATGCTGGCTCACAAGTCAGTACTCCTATGTACCTAAGCATTTATTACAAAGATAGTTTGGTTTGGATTCAATTCCCCACCTCGTTCTCTCCACCAAACAAATAATCTAATCAGGATGTTCACAAAGATACAGTGAAACCATAATACAGAAAGAATCAGTACCTCGCCTTCCTCAATCATGTGAGAGCAAGAAGAGGGTGATCTAAGGATGGGTAATGGTCCCACACTGAGAAGGGAAGTCAGATACTGGGGTGACCCTGATTTGCACTTTAAAAATAAAACAGTGAAAAGAATTTCTCCCACCAGAAGCACTGCATCAGAGTCTGCCTTTTAACAAGATCCCAGATGATTCATTGGCAAATTAAATTTTGAGAAGCTTGGACCTGTGATTCATTGGCAATTACCAGTCACACTCTCAGAAGAACAAACGAAAGAGATTAAGACTCTTAGATTTATCATAGAGAGAAGCACTTGTAGTCACAAAAGACAACATTCTAAAAATAAACAAACAAACAAATAAATAAATACAAATACCTGCCAAGGAGCCATCCTCTCCCATCCTAGTTGCTTTAATAAGCTCAGAGCCTGTACTACGGACCTTGTTTCATGGAACACTGTGGTCAAGATGGTATTTCTTACATCTTCTAGTTGAATAGCCTTGACATGTGTCCGGTGAGAGAGGAAGGGCATTATTATGCCCCGAGCCGGTTCAGATACATTTTAATTAAGTAATATGCAAAAGTCCTGGAGCATGACTGGCACAGTGATTTACAAGGGAATTAGCTGCATCTTTACTGTGACCATCCCTGGTTGTCATGTGACACCCCATCCTATAAACTCTAGGCAAGGTTCCAGTTGCACATTTATCCCTGAAGCCAGGGGGATTGAATCCTCTCTCCCCAAAGCTGCAGAAACCCACCCTCTCCTTCTATTTTTAATCTTTTGCTGACTCTAGAGGCTTTCTACTAAGTCGTTTGTCGTTGAACAGTTGTTCTCCAAGCAGCTGCCAAGAAGCTCTGCATTTGCAGCCTTGAGTTGTGTCCCATATTGGCCCCATCCCAAATGTCATTTCCTACAAGGCTTTTCTTTCAACTGATGCATTAGGATCTTTGAATGAGAACACCAAATTAAATAGAAAATGACATTCATGAGAAAAGATGTTCTTTCTCAATACCCGAGACTCTCTTCCCATCTGTCATTGCTCTCTTTTCTGTCTGTCTCTTGGTATTCCAAAAATCCCAAGGAGTCAAATATAAATGTAATCAGCAGAGGGTTTTTACACATCAATGTAAATTAAGCATTGGCAACCCATAAAACATTCTGCTCAGACTGGTTGATGTCCTCCAGTAGAAGGGGATATGATGTCTGGAAGATACAAAGGCAAACCACTATCCTTCCTTGAGCTCCCTGCTCAAATTACTAGGAAGTGGTTCCCCCCAAAACAGCAAGAATGCATATTCCTTCATTGCTTTGAAGACTTTTGTAATTTATAAGTTTTCTTTTATTTTTAATGGTGAGTATGTATCTGGGGCTGGGGGAGAGAGGTTGAATATGAGTGCAGGTACCTATAGAGCCACAAAGAGGGCGCCAAATCCTCTGGAGCTGAAAGAACAGGCAGTTGTGAACCTTCTGACAGAATGCTGGGACATAAATGTGGGTCCTAAAGATATGCTGGAGCAATAAGTGCTTTGGACCACCAAGCATTCCCTTGCACCTCTAGTCCTGTTACATACAATATTAATTTAAAATTGCAATACATAAAAAATGACTCTTTATAAAACAAAAAGGAAAAGAGAGAAAAGGATACTTGGGCAAACGAAAAGATGAGTAGTTGGATGAATGAACTGTATTGGTAGATATGCATGTGATAAGTTCCTATTAAGTATGTTTAAAAAATGAAAGGAAGAATACGAGATGTGGAAAACAGGAAAATGTTATTTCAAAGGGCTTAAAACATTGTTTCAGGAATCAATATTTCAGATCCATGGAAAATAGCTTAATATGCCATGAGGAAATGCATCAGGAAGTGAGAGACAAGGGCTTACAGAGATGTAAATGGAGAGGAGATGGTTAAAGGCTGAGGAAGACTCTTCAGAGAGTAAGGGAGAAGGCAAACAAAGAACACAAAGAAACCAAGGTGGTCACACATACACACACACAATAATAATAATAATCCATTCAACCATCATTAATTCCCTTCTCCTAGAAGAAAGATGAAGACAGTTCCAGGTCACCCCCTCCCAGCCCTCTAAGTGCCTGTGGTATTTCTGCTGGGGAGAATAAACTCCCGAGTTGATGAATGAAAAGAGCACAGAATTCCACTGACTCTCCTCTTGGTCTATTTTAAGTAGGAAGGTAGTCAGAGATCACTGACAAGCTGCTTGAGAGTTAGAGCCTAAGAATTTCAAATTACTCACTGTGTCCTTGGATTTCCACCGCTACCCAACTTTACAGGCTAAATTAATGTAGAGCTTAGAATGGAATTAAAATTTTAGTTTCAATCTTTTGGTGGTCTTTTTGTCTTATTGACAATATCTTTTGCCTTACAGAAGCTTTGCAACTTTATGAGGTCCCATTTGTAAATTTTTGATCTTACAGCACAAGCCATTGCTGTTTTGTTCAGGAATTTTTCCCCAGTGCCCCTATTTTTGAGGATTTTCCCCACTTTCTCCACTCTAAGTTTCAGTGTCTCTGATTTTATGTGGAGTTCCTTAAACCATTTAGACTTGACCTTAGTACAAGGAGATAAGAATAGATCAATTCCCATTCTTCTACATGATAACCGCCAGTTGTGCCAACACCATTTGTTGAAAATGCTGTCTTTTTTCCACTGGATGGTTTTAGCTCCCTTGTCGAAGATCAGGTGACCATAAGTGTGTGGATTCATTTCTGGGTCTTCAATCCTGTTCCGTTGATCTACCTGTCTGTCGCTGTACCAGTACCATGCAGTTTTTATTACGATTGCTCTGTAGTACATATTGAGGTCAGGCATGGTGATTCCACCAGAGGTACTTTTATTGTTGAGAAGAGTTTTTGCTATCCTAGGTTTTTATCCAGAAGATGTTCCAACTGGTAATAAGGACACGTGCTCCACGATGTTCATAGCAGCCTTATTTATAATAGCCAGAAGCTGGAAAGAACCCAGGTGTCCCTCAACAGAGGAATGGATACAGAAAATGTGGTACATTTACACAATGGAGTACTACTCAGCTATTAAAAACAATGTATTCATGAAATCCCTAGGCAAATGGATGGATCTGGAGGGCATCATCCTGAGTGAGGTAACCCAATTACAAAAGAACTCACATAACATGTACTTACTGATAAGTGGATATTAGCCCAGAAACCTAGATTACCCAAGATACAATTTGCTAAACACATGAAACTCAAGAAGAATGAAGATCAAAGTGTGGACATTTCGTCCCTTCTTAAAATTAGGAACAAAGCACACATGGAAGGAGTTATAGAGATCAAGTGTGGAGCTGAAACAAAGGAATGGACCAACCAGTGACTGCTGCAGCCGGGGATCCATCCCATAATCAGCCACCTAATGCAGACACTATTGTATATGCCAGAAAGATATTGCTGAAAGGGCCCTGATATAGCTGTCTCGTGTGAAGCTATACCAGTGCCTGGCAAACACAGAAGTGGATGTTCACAGTCAGCTTTTAGATGGAACACTGGGTTGCCAAGGGAGTAGCTAGAGAAAGTACCCACGGAGCTGAAGGGGTCTCCAACCCTATAGGTGGAAGAACAATATGAACTAACTAGTACCCCCAGAGCTCATGTCTCTAGCTCCATATATAGCAGAAGATGGCCTAGTTGGCCATCTTTGGGAAGAGAGGCCCCTTGGTCATGCAAATTTTATATGCCCCAGTAAAGGGGAACGCCAGGGCCAAGATGTGGGAGTGGGTGGGTAGGGGAGCAGGGTGGGGGATGGGAGAGGGTTTAGGGGACTTTCAGGATAACATTTGAAATGTAAATGAAGAAAATATCTAATAAAAATTGAAAAAATGATGCTATTATCCAGCTCACACTTTATATAATAAAGATTCTTGTTACTTTTTTAAAAAATTTAGTTTCAATAGTGAACCCAATTTTTAAAAATTGCCTTATAATTATACTGTATACTCTGGATGAATAAATGTTGTAAACAAATATTTTCATTTGCTTAAGTGGACAAATAGAAATATTATTTATGTGTGTGGAGAGGAGAGGAGGGAATGAGGAGCTATCCAGCTTATCACAACACCTTCCTTTTTTGATATGTTTCTTCGATTTAAATAGTTTTTGTCCCTCACATAATATATCCTAATTACAATTTCCATTCCCACTATTCTTCTCAGTTCCTCTCCACCTCCCCTCCCATCCAGATATTCTCCCTTTCTATCTCTCATTAGAAAACAAAGAGACTTCTCAAAATAAAATAAGAAAACAAAAACTAACACACAGGAATTGGACAAAACCAGAAGGAAAAGAACCCAAGGGCAGGGTGGTCTTGTTGGAGTAGGTGTCAACTTGGAGAAAGTGGGCTTTGAGGTTTCAGAAGCTCAAGCCAGGCCGCAGGCCGCAGGCCGCAAGCCGTGTGCGTGCTGCCTCAGTCTGAGTGAATTCCTATGTACTTTGATAATGTTGATCCAGAAGCCTCGTTCTTCCATTACCTCCGGCTCTTCCATTCTTTCTGCCTCTACTTTAACAGTGTGCCCTGAGCCCTTAGGGGAGAGATTATCCAAATACTACAGAGAGAGAAGGGGAAAGACACCTTTGGGAAATGCTGGCTTTGAATATAAAGGAAGGAGACAACAACCAAGAAAAAAAAATGTGAGAAGTCACTAGCAGGTGGAGACTACACAGACACAAGTTCTTCCTCTGAAGCTTCCAGAAAGAGCAGAGAACTGAGAATGCCTTAATATTCATAGTTTGTGACCTCCAGATGCGTAATATGGCAAATGCTTTTGTGTAAACACTAAATTTGTAGTAATCTATCAACAGGGGAGACTACCGCAAGTACTTAAAGAGATGTTTTACATCATTCGATGATTAAATGTTTAAAAAAAATCAGGATGAACATGTGTGCACTCCAATCTCACTGAATATGTCATGGTTACTAAAAATGGAAATATATATACATATATATATATATATATATATATATATATATATATATATATATATATCAAGCAGTGGGGTACAGCAAGCAATTGGAACATGCTAGTATTACAGCTGGTATAAACATCTGTAACCACTCTGTACTTTTTCACTTCTTCATGTTGTGATGACCCTACCACCAAATTATTTCACTGCTACTTTATAACTATTTTCTACTGTTATGAATCCTAATGTAAATATCTGCTATGTGACCCCCCAACCAATGTCACAAGCCGTAGGTTGAGAACCTCTGAGGTAGTCAGCCTTAGCAGTCCCCCACCCCTTACTGAGAGCCATATCAGGCAATGATACAAATAGTTTGGAGACCCATATGAAGCAGCAGCATTTCATCACCGTGCAGAGAACACCACTGGTGACATGTTTGCTCTCTTTCTGCTCCTGGATTTGCAAAGGCTTCTTAAGTGAATTTTTCAAAAACACAAGAAACATGAGACACCACTAGGCACTGAGATGGATCTTCTGCCATGACAGAGAAAAAAAAGCACAGTCATGGGTGCAAGAAATATAGCACTTGGAGCAGATATAGTGTCTTTTTGGTATTAATATCTTTAAAGGGGTTTGAGGAAATAGTGTATTAACAAAACAAGTTCAAGAAGACACAATAGAGTGTTCTGAGGGAACAGGGGAGCTCTGGAATTATATAGATGCAGTAATAGTAATGAAAAAGTCAAGAAGGTTGAAGGATAAACAAGGGACAACTCATGCATGAAGGAGAACAGTAATAGGAAGAGGAAAGGAATGGAAAAGAGCAAAGCTGGTACAGAAGAAAGACACATAAGATCTATACAGGAGATGAGAACTCAAATAAAAAAGATATAATTGTAAGATAGATAAAACAATCAGTAGAAGAAATTTCCAAACAAACCTCCCTCTACCAGCTTCCTCAGAACGGTCATTTATGCCCATGGTGTAAGGTCATAATGGTGATTGAGTTGGAACCTAGAGTCTTTCCCGTGCTGATCAAGAACACTACCACTGAACTATGCCCACAAGTGTGAATGTCCAAACTGAAACAACTCACCAAATCATTCATTCCCTGACATAGAAGTCAGGAAAACAGGAATACTGCCAAATGAACAGAGAGTTAAGACTTAACCTTGAAAATGACTGAAAAGTCAATATGAAATCAAATGTGTTAAATACCACAAAGAGAAGAAAATAAAATAAATGGATTGAAAGAACTAAAAAAAAAAAAAAAGAAAAAAAGGCATTTTCCCCAGAAACCCCACTCTAGGCTATGTAAGTGCATGCTCTGGCTTTGACAATTAATTGCCTACCCTATGTTGCCAGTTAACAGATCAAATCAAGTCTGCACTGTGTGGGAAGAACAAGAGTCAGTGTGTGTTCCCTGAGATGTGCACTCTGTTCTTTACTAACATACTTAATTTGGTTTATAATTATTATTCCAATGATGATAGTTTTATACCAAAAAAAAGATGCAATGATCTACCACAGTGCATCCTATGTCCCCAAATCAACTACTCCTAGGGACTGTAAAGTAGGCTGGATCCAAACTAATCAGTATAAATGTTCAAATGAGACTGTTTCATGAAAAATGACATTTATTGAAGAGTATTTAGCAATCTACACACACACCAACTCCTAAAGCTCGGTGCATTTTTCGTCAGATATTACAGAACTTGTGGTGGATATTCATCATAGGAGGTGACAATACACTTTGTCTTTATCAAATTAAAAAGATTAAAATCATACATTACCTTCCTGTATTTCTGTGGGAGACATGTTAGATGCAGAATGGCTATGCTGAGCTGACTTACTCATTGGAAACTTCTGGAAACAGTACTCTTACCTTGGTTCTTTTTTTTTTTTTTTTTTTTTTCTTGTTCTATTCGAAACTTTCAACATAGTTCACAGTGATCATAAAAAGAGAGTGTGATTTTTAAACACTATGCATAATGCATTTAGAAATACTTAATAAGTCTTTACTAGACAGGTAAAAAGGATGAAGATATTAAACTTTCTGTTGAGCAGACAGGTGGCAAAGTATTTCTGCCTCTGTGGAGTTGCACTGCAGCTAACACAGAGTGACACGAGGATGGACATCTATATGTGAAGCTTAAAACTGCCACACCTCCAATGAGTGACATAGCAACATATAGGAAGCTCTTTCTCCTCCCCTCCATCCTCCTCTTGAATTTCTTTCTCCCACCACCTTTGAATGTTGTCAGAGGAAGAGGAGGAGGAGGAGGAGGGAGAAGAAGAAAAGAATTAGACGCACTACTGTAACCTTTTGTAATCTGACATCCAAATTTTATGTTCTCATTCACTGTGCACCAGCTTTAACTGCAACTGCTGCTGAGGGAGCAAGAGATGCCTGTCTGCATGAAAAATTGACCATGCCTCCTTCGTAATGCATCCTCAAGCTTGCCCACTGAGGAGTTATCTCTTTACTATTAATTTGGACTCTCTGGTTGCCAGTCATGCAGTAGGCATGGGCAGCAATAAGGCAGTGTGTTCCCTTGCCCTGACTGCCTTTCTATGAGAGTCCTCCACCATCTTTCCTTTCACGTTCTGCTCGGGAAGACAGCGCTCAGAAATCGGAAAGGAGCATTGCTTGCATATACCTCATCTGGTTCCCAGAAATCACACACCCCTGTGAGCTCCCAGAAGGTTTTGAGGCAACTCCTAACTGTGAATAAAACTTAAGATGCTATAGAAAAAAGAAATAATAATAAAGATATGCTTTGGCTAGATCTCACCCTACAACCCCTGCTAAGTAGATGCTTCTTCTTCATAATATGCTGACTTTAATTCACATTCTCTGACATAAAGAGGATTAGACTTTCATTACCAGTTCATGACTAAGGCTTTAAGTAATTTCTCCAGTTTATTGTGTGCAAGTCAGCTTTCTGTCTCTGTGACAAGCATTTGAGATACCCATCTTATAGAGTGAAAAGGTTTATTCTGGATTAATTTTTTTTTTAGCAATATCTGTCTTCTTTTTCTTTTTCTTTTTCTTTTTTTTTTTTTAACCTCATTGCTTTGGTCTGAGGGTCAGCACATGTAGCTGAGTCAAGAGACCCTTCCTGCAAGCAATTCTGTTAGCTGGGAAGTAAAAGAGAATAAGACGAGAATCTATATTCCAATCATCTCCTTCAGGAGCATACATACATTCAATGAGCCAGACCCTCACATACACCAGCCCCCACTTCTTAAAGTTCTCACCTCCTTGTAACACCACCACACTGGGTGGGGGAAAGATGTTATGTCACAGGCCTTTGGGGTCAGCCAAGAGTCATATTTTAGCACAGAGCAACTCTGTAAGAACGCCAGCATTCAAAACCAGATACCTGGTTCCCAGGCATGAATACTTTCTACTCTGCTTGAATGTTTCAATTACACTCATTTGTTTTCTTTGTCTACTCTCAGCTAAGCAGTGAAGAATCCAAAAGTTCTATTCTAAGGAGTGGAGTCCCCATTTGATCCGCTACATTTTCAACCAAGATGTCAAGCCTCTCTGTTTCTGATCCTTAGTATACCTAAAATGTCTAAAAAACAAAAACTCATAGGTATTTTAGAAAATTGATAATTGAAATGTTACTGATCCCAAACCCCTGTGAGCTTTTAGGAGGGTAAAGATATGAGCAGGATGTCACCACCTATTGTTGCTTAACTCATTTCGCCGTATTTCCAAAACACACGTGGTCATGTTATCCTCCTTGCCCATCATATACTACTTTCTGGGCAAGCTCCCCTTCTTTCTTTCCTTTCTTCTCTACTCTGAGCCTTACAAGGCTGAAATCTCCAGACTTTTTCATTTATCTGTTGCCACAAGCAGTAGGTAAGACTGAGAGATCTAGAGGGCTGTGGAGATGGCTCAGTGAATAATGTTACTCTACAAGCCTAAGGACCTGAATTCAGATAATTCAGAATTCTCATAATTTCTGGGGACCATAGCACATCTCTAACCTCTGGGTATAGTAGAGAAATGAGGATCTTGGGGGCTTGCTGGATAGCAAGACTAACCGAAGCACTAAGCGCCAGGTTCAGGGAAAGACTAAACTCTGCCTCAAATGCAATCATCATCATCATCATCATCATCATCATCATCATGTGACCATGATTGAGAAAAACAGTTAACATTGACCTCTGGCTTCTACTAAAACATAAACATAAACACACATACATATAACACACACATACACACACACACACACACACACACACACACACACACACACACACACACACACACACACGAAGGAGGAGGAGAAGGAGAAGCCAAAGGAAGAAATGGCAAGAGCTAGAAATGTGACCTACAGGATAAAGCCAAGGTACCTCTGTCCTTTCTGTTCCTTCCCTGCCAGATGATGGCTTTGTCTCTGGTTGATCCATTTATCTGAAACCCCTGTCACTCTTCCTTCCCCCTGCTATAGTGTCTGTCTTGTTCCAGCAACAGCTTCCTCCACAGCCTTTCATGCATGACAGAGGTAACAGTTTTCAGCCATCAGCAGTCCCTTGGTGATTCAAGGCACACCATTAAACTCTCTTCAACTGACTCTGATTGTGACAACTGTCCCCTGTAGGAGCCCCTGACGGTTAGAGCGATGAGTACTAGAGGGAGTCCCTAAGCTTTCCTTCCTAGCAGGAATGCAGCAGAAGGTCTTAAGAATATTTCATCAGAGCAGAAAACTGGCCTTGGAACTCTGTGGTTTGCAGTCACAACACTAGGGCTACTTGAGTCAACAGTGGGGTGACAGGTGAAGGGAGTACTGAGGTCAAGATTGGCACTTGGCTATAAAGCAAGACAAGTGCTCACTAAAATAATGGGTAACTCTTCATGACTGCCCTCAGGGCTATACATGAAAGGAAACCCACATTTAGAGTATTTAACTATTAATTCAAAATATTGGCAACTATAACTTAACAAGCAGCCTTGGATCTAATATTTACCTGTGTCTGCCCTGTAGAGTTAAACATGTAGCTCATAGGTCTCTGATGCTGAAGTAAAGCTTTGGACAAGTAGAAGTAGAATCCTGACACTTGAAATGGGGAATTGAGTGAAGTATACTTGAGGTGGAAATCTCAGTATCCCCAAATCCCCTGTCAATATTAGGAGCATATGAATGAAGGACATTACTATTAAATTTGGGCTAAATTTATTTATGGGCATGCACTCTCTGGGGATTTAGCATTTAATAAATTGACTTTAGCACCCTGAAAAGGTATTAACAGTCTCTGTGACTGATTAATTTAATTTGATCATCAAGTGGCATCCACAGTAAAAAAAAAAAAATTTTTTTTTAAATGAGAAATTCTATGGCAGACTGTGAATGAATGAGGCTGATGGCTTGGGGCGTGAATCTAATACATAAAAACTGTTCAGCTGGCCCTAATTATATTCTTGGAAAGGAGCCGGACATGACTTTCACAAAACAATAAAAATTTTATTATGAGTTATACCACATTTCTCAAGAAGTATCTTGAAAATACAATCAATAAACACATGACTCTATATGGATAAAGGATGCCCCTTTCTCTGTCTCCCTTGGTCCTTACTCCATAGTTCTGTGTATTAAATAGCCATGGTAGCAAGAATAGAACTGTGCATGAGCTCACTAGCATGGAGATCTTCTTCCTATGTATGATCAACCACTACTAAAGCTGAGGATCAAGATACCAACACCACAAGTCAATACTGAAGCAGATACAGTATCCACAGATATACTCTCTGGTGGGCCAGCGAGCTTCTAAGTCACATGGATTGCATGAAGTTTATTTTATCATGGAATGATTTCTTTATTTCATTTTCTAATTAACTGAGAAGAAATGGAAACTAGGGTCCACTCATATGTATGTGCAAGTATGCACACATATTTATGCACGTAGAGGCCAGAGGTCAATGTTGGGTATTGTTCATCAGGAGCTGCCCACCTCGTTTTTTGTTTTGTTTTTTTTTTTAATTAGATATTTTCTTTATTTATATTTCAAATGCTATCGCAAAAGTTCCCTATATACCCTCCCCTGACCTGCTCCCCTACCCACCCACTCTCACCTCTTGGCCCTTGCATTCCCCTGTACTGGGGCATATAAAGTTTGCAAGACCAAGGGACCACTCTTCCCAATGATGGCCGATTAGGCCATCTTCTGCTAAGTCTATAATGTCTTCATCAACATAGTATCCCAACCCAAACCGTGTTATGTTACAGTTTAAATGAGAAATGTCTTCTTTGGACTCATGTTTTCAACATGTGCCCCCCCCCCCTCCGATGGTGACACTGTTTAAGGAGGCTGTGGTACCATTGAGACACAGTGACCAGCTGGCATAATTTGATTCCTAGGGATGGTCATGAGGGTGGTAGCCTGCCCTTGATTTCAGCTTCATTTCTCTGCTCCCTACTCTGCCAAGACTCGCAGAGCCATTGTAGCATATGGCTCCTTCCTTCCATTTCCAGTCACAATGGACTGTAATTCAAACCACTGCCATGGGCCAGCCACTGCATCCAGGTACTGAGGCAGGCAATGAAGGGTAGCTTTGGTGATCACAAAGGCAAAAGCTGTGACTGTGGGAGCAAAAGCAGCTTCCTTTTGGTAAATTTTCTCTTTCTTTAACTCTTTGCTACTCTGTGCCCTAAAGCCTCTGGCTTCTGTTAATTTGACTCCTGCTGATAGCAGGGGATTAAGAAAAGAAGAAAAAAAAAAAAGGCTTATTTTCTCTCTGGCTCAAGGGCCCTTCACTGGCCAGGCAAGAGGCTTGGAATCTGCTAATTCTTCATGAGCCAGATAGAAAAGAAAAAGAAGAAAGGGAGAGTTCAAGCACACACATAGACACACACACCTACATACACACACATATACGCACACGCACACACACTTTGGTTGGGCCTAACCACCTGTATCAACAATTTCCATAAGTATTCATGCATATTTACATACATATACATATACATAAATATGTATGTATGTAAGTACATATAGACAGACATATAAATATTTATATTTGGTGGATTGGGCTGAGCTCCAAATGCCACACTTTATTTTTTTCTCTCTGGCTTTCTTTTATAGTTTCTTAGACAAAAGTTCTTTATAAAATTATCTCATAGATGAAATGTTACATAAAGTGGGGGGGTTACAAAAGAAAGAATGTTTATAATGACTTCAAAGCAGTGCTTCATTCTATAAGCTCATTATAAGTTCAAGGCAAGTTTCACATGGCCTTATATACCTGTTGTTTCATCCTTATACTTGACCTAGAATGTATGTTTTCCCTTGTTCAGAAATTTATCTCAAGCCTATATCTTTTCTTGGTGCAATTTTTGAAAGCTCACTGTATTCCTTATTATACAGCCTTTACTTACTATTCTATGAGAAGAGGCTACATTCTATTCTTGATTCTAACTTTATTACATCTCTCTGGCAAAACAACAAAAACCATTAACATTCCAGAACATCCTTTCTAAATTTATTTGAATCAAATCAAGAATGCAATAAAGACTTTAATCCATCTAAACAGCATTAATTCATGAAAGTACATCTTCATTGATCTGTAGGAAATTTGCCCAATAAGGTGAGCTAATGCCCAAGAATCATTAGGTTATATATTAGTGACAGGAAAGGCATATCAGCAGCGACAAGCAATCCTAGGACAAAGTCTCTGGGGTCTTTGCCTCTCTACAGGGTACCCATCACAATCATGTAAAAACTGGTCCACTCCAGGAAACTCACTTTCTTACCATAGCCTTTCCTAGATGGCTCCTGTCAAATCCTGAGCCAAATAAATTTTCATTTTTAAGTTGCATCTGCTGTGTATTTTGTCACAGTGACAAGAACCAACTAATACCTCCTGCACCTGTCCAAGGAGCTCATTTTGTGGTGATGAACTTGCAGCCATGAGCTTACCCTACTCTACAAAGCTTGGTCCTTCAGCCTTATCAGCTGGAGGTAGCAGTATCAACAAAACACTGCAGTGGCTCAGCCACAATTCCATTAATTAATGACAACCCCGAAAGCCAACTGTTTTCCCAACAGTAGGGCTTCTTAAAGGACTTGCTTCATGACCCCTTTCACTCAAGACACTTCTTCTGAGGGTTCAGGACAATTCTATTAGCTTTGAAACACACACAACACATGCACAAGCACAAACACAAACACATCAGACAAACTATAGAACTGTAAATCTCAGCTGCTGAAAAGAGGAGAAGGATGGAGGAGAGAAGGAAAAAGCCATGTCATCTGAGCTGACATGGAGGTCAGACATGTTGATAGACAAATAATCCCTAGTGGGGAGGAGAGCTATAGAGAAAGAGTAAGTAGCCCCAACATGTTGGGACAGGCAAGAGTTTGGGGAAGACATACCTAGAGTCAAGGTAGAAAGAAGAAGGAAGAGGTGGAAGAAAGGGAGGAGAAGGGGGATGAGGAGTATAATGAGAAGAAGGTGGAAGAAGAGGAGGAAGAGGAGGAGGAGGAGGAGGAGGAAGAGGAGAAGAGGAGGAGGAGGAAATGTTATATTTTTCTGATTTTTCTGATTAATTCAGAAAGCAGGCAATATTACAAAGCTTCATGGCTAAGGTCTGCAAGAAACCACACAATTATGGAAAAGAGAAATACAGAATTTCATTATAGGAATAGTTATTTCACTTACGTCTTTAGCATGGTTTACGGCAGTGATTCTCAACCTTCCTAATGCTGTGACTCTTCAATACAGTTCCTCATGGTTGTTGTGACAACCCCCCTCAAACCATAATATTAGTTTCATTACTACTTCATAACTGTAATGTTGCTACCATTATGAATTGTAATATAAATATCTGATATGCCAGATATTTGGTATGTGATCCCTGTAAAGGGTCATTCAGTCCTAAAGAGGTCATAAACCACAGGTTGAGAAGTGCTGGCTTAAAACAAGATCACCTTCCCAGGGCTGGTGTCTTGGCACAGTGATTAACTTGGCCTATGAGGAATGTTACCCAGAGATCATATTCTCTTGACCAGAGGAGCTTTTCCACCCAAGAATTCTGATGGTGCTTTGTATATAGGTATATAAAACAGATATACAAGTCAAATATTTACTGATAATCACTGAGAAATTCATTTCAAAACAATTCTTTGGAGTACCTATAATTTTGCCATTTATTAAAGGTGAAAGCAAATTTACATACTAATGAGATGGATGTGCTTGTTTATTTTCCCATGAAAAATTAAATCTTGGCTGCATACCTGAAGCTGCGTGACAGGGCCCGTCATCAATGTTTTCCAGAGTTCACTGACTTCCATTTCATAAGTGTCAGGGCTGAGAACACGGTTTCGCATAAATAGGCAAAGCAAGATGGCAGAATTGTGTTTAGGGCCATTTCTGGAAATTGTTGGAAATTCTGTCCTAATCTCAAAACAAGACACACTGAGTGGTGTCCTGGAACACTAAAGGCAACAACCAAGACAGGAATTTTTTTTGTTATTGTTGTTTTTGTTTTTGTTTTTCGAGACAGGGTTTCTCTGTATAGCCCTGGCTGTCCTGGAACTCACTTTGTAGACCAGGCTGGCCTCAAACTCAGAAATCCGCCTGCCTCTGCCTCCGGAGTGCTGGGATTAGAGGCGTGTGCCACCACGCCTGGCAGGAATTTTTAAAAGAAAAAAAAAATCAAGCATTTCACACAGCTCAATCCAAAGATAGACTAATTGTATATCCCTATGCTCAGGAATGAGTGGAAAATATTTAAAAAACAAACAAACAAACAAAAAACAACTTTGCTTCTGTTCAACCACTGGGCTTCTAGAAAAGCAGAAAATTCTATATATACTGTAAAACAGTTATGACTGCTGACATAGGAATGTCTAGAATCTGAGTGGGTGTGTTCCATGCAGTATTCATTGGCATTCTGTATTATATTCTAAAGTGCAGGCTTTGTGGATTCAGAAGTAAGTCTGAAGTCAAGTCCCACTGTAACATCAGTAAGGAAGGCTATAAACACCTCAGATTCATCATGCATTTGATTTTGAAGTAATATTGGGCCACTGGGCAGTTCAAAACATTTTAATATTGCCAGCACTTTTTGTGTGCCCTGTGCTCAGTCTTACTAGTCCATATGGGTTAACTCCTATGCTCTCAGAAGCCAAGTTTCATAAGATGTAAAGCAGAGGTTCTTAACTGCTATCTTGGGTCAGGGAACCAAGGGTTAACCTAGATGTATGGAACCTTAACCATACCAAATAATCTTCTGGTGGAATTGTCTCTTGACCCAGAAACCATGTCATAAAAGGGCACCTCCAAAAGAAAAAGAAGTCTCTCCGTGAACACAGCCATAATCTCATGAAATCAGAAATTGGAACTCCCGCCACCCCAGGCATTTTGGGCTGATCAAGTTTCTGAACAACTGGAGATAAGGTGGGAAATGGGGGTCCGGGTCCATGTCTCTCTACTGGCTGGGCTTACTGATCCAGACCTCTTAAGAGGAAACTGCTGCTAAAAATAGGCACATTGGGATTCAGAAATTTACTGGTGCGCATCTTAGAGATCATACTCTATGAGTAATGATCCTGGGAAAACACAATAAACTGAGAGGAATAAAGGACTTGGGTTCCTTCCAAGGGAAGGAAGACCCAGTGCTGTCAAGAACCAAGGGGATCTTGAGACCCCCCGGTGGGAGGAGCATGGTGGGTGATTGACAGAACCAGGGCTGTGGTATCCGGTGCACTGTAGGAAATGGTTGCTCCTGCTGTTTTCAGTCACTGTGTACACTGAAAACTCCTAGTTAAAGTCACCATTTACCTTCCATGTTAGACTGTGACTAAATTAAGTTTCCCTTGAAATAATGTAGTGATTGAGGGAAATGCCGTGGTCTCCCCTCTATTGCCATGTGTTTTGTTTGGGGGTGTAAATATACACAAAGAGAAGAGAGAAGAGAGTTAAGAGAAGAACTTGGAGGAGGAGGAGGAGGAGGAGGAGGAGTGGGCAGAGGAGGCGGAGGGAAGAACAGGGAGACTTGATGAGCCAAGAAATATCTGTATTCAAGGTTCCCTGTTGTCTTCACTGGGCTCCCCACCTCTTCAGCATCCAATTGATTTCAATGTTTGTAGTTCTGGAGACAAAGAAGACAGGATGTTGACTTTCCTGGCTCTTCCTCCTCCTCTGCATTCCTGTGTTTCAGTTGTAGATGTCCAGCTGGAGCCATAATGTCTATCACATGACACTCTTGTTGCTGCTAAACTTCCTCCAGGTTCTGGACTTACTCATCATCATCATTATTTTTTTTTTTGTTATGCTTAGGCCTTGACATAGAAACAGCTTCCTGCTAGGACAGGACTCTAGGTGATCCCCCATTACCCCTGCTGGTGATTTAGTTCTTCTCTGTACCTGGTCTCCTCATTAAATTCCCTTCAGTTCACTCTGAGTGTTCTATCCATTCCTTTCAGGAGCCTAGTTAGCAGAAAGTTGTTACATCTGTGAACAGCATGCCAGCCATGTACAGTATGGTTTGAGATGTTTAAAACAAATATCCCTTCTGTAGAATATTATTAATGAATATTTCACTTATGCACTAAAAATATTCAAGCCTTTGTAAAAGACCTTGTATGATTTCTTCTAAGAGATTAATGTTTGATAATATTATAAATCTCAGAATTCCTTTTTCTGTGATTATTTCTTTAATAAAACATTGACTACTGATAGATTCTGGGGAAAGGGCAATCACAGATTCCAGCTTTGTGCCAATCAGTGAGTGTACCAGGCTCCAACTGGACTTAAACTCAGAGGTCATAAAACAAAACAAAAAGACATGACTATGGTAAAGGGTCTTGTGGGGAGGAGGAAAGGCTGAAAGGAGTGAGCAGAGAGAAGAGAGAGTAAAGGTGTGAGAGTAATCTTAGTGAACTCAAAAGCATTCATAGAAGCAAGACCTCAACAAAACAGCACATGAAGATCAGAAAAATAACAAAGAGGGAGAAGGGAAAGTATGCCAGGTATAGTTTGAATAGAAACCATCTCCATGGGCCCAGCTATTTGAATGTTTGGTAAGCAGTTGGTAGAACACTTTGGGAAGGATTAGGGGGTGTGACTTTGTTGGAGAAGGTGTGCTGCTAAGGATTAAAAGGCTCTGGTGAGACTAAGTTAGCTTGTGCACTCTCTTTCTCCCTCCCTCCTCTCTTCCATCCCCCTCAAACTTATTGGTTAGATGGAGGTCTCAGCTACTGACACAGGGCCATGCCTGCCTGCCTGCTGTCACCCTTTGTGCCTTGATGACCATGGCCTCCAACCCTCTGGAACCAGGAACCCCAGTGTTTTCCTCTAAAAGTTGCCATAGGTATGGTGACTCTTCACATCAATAGATATGTAACAAAGATACAGGACAGAAACACACACACACACACACACACACACACACAAGAGCAAGATTCTTCGCCACTACGTGATGCCAGCCTGAAGGGACACGCCTACAATGTCTATGAAGGTAAACCAGCTTTCACTTCTATCTTCCTTCCTTTTCTCTGTCCATTTCTTGTGTATTTATCCTGCATGTGCATTGGAAGATCTTTTAAATATTTAGAGAGTAAATATAAAGCAGTATAGAAAGATCCCTCCCCCCATTAGAGAAATTCCAACATTTCCCTGAGTTCGAACAACCAGACCTATTATTTATTTGTACTCTATTTAATACAGCTGGAATGCCGATTTGTGTTAGGTGACAAAGCAAAGCCACTGTGTCAGATCAGTCTGACCCATTGATACACAGCCCAACAGGCAGGCCATAATTTATCCCAATAATTTTATTTAGGGCATTGTAAAAGATAAATGAAACCTCAGATCTCAGCCTTGTCTCTGTTTTTGGCTGCCTTCAGGGTACCATTATATAATTTTGCCTGTTACTTATATTTACAGTACCTATGGGGTTGGTGAGTCTGCAAAGATAAGGCTTCTAGGTAGTCATCAAATGAGCTTTCATAAGCCTTCTATCAACTTCCAACATAATCTCTCTAATGACCAGCAAGCTTCAGGTGTGACTCTTATGTCATGATATGAACACATGCAAGGCCCTTAAACAATAAAGACCAAGCAGGAAACCAGCAGGAAGCTCTTCAAACTCCAGTCTCTCATCTCAAGGTTTAAACAGTCCCACTGTTGGATCCAAGATCGCTAACTTCTGAATTTTGTAATCTACGGGAATAATTCTCAACCTTCCAAGGGCTTTAATACACTTCTTCATGGTGTGGTGATCCCCAATCACAAAATTATTTTTGCTGCTACTTTCTAACTGTAATTCTGTTACTGGTAAGAATTGTAATGTAAATAGCTGGGTTTTTCAATGGTCTTAGGTGACCACTGTGAAAGGGTCATTTGACCGCAGGAGGGTCTCAACCCACAGGTTGAGAGCTACTGATCTAAAGCATCAGGAAAAACAATAGAATGTACAGGTTGCTGAGAAGCCCCAGAGATTAAAGGTACTCTCCTCCAAACCTGATGATCTACTGCCAACTTCCTATCTGCAGTTAACAGTTAAAGTATTGCACACTTAGAATTTGTGAAGAGGTCTGATCTCCTTTAAATACTTTTACCACAATAAAATAAAATAAAATAAAATAAAATAATAAACCGATGACTAACAGCTGTTGCAGGACACAGATGACAGGAAGCTGTGATATCTGAAGTGACAGTACACCTGAAACTACAGGGAACCAGAGATGTGCAGGCATAACTTCCCAAGCACAAAGGTACACAGTAGATTACTTATCCAGCGTGGCTGAGACTTCATGCAGTTGATAACAGCTCCCATCTCTCCCTCCCTCCACCTTCTAGAACGATGCTACTATGCTTGGTACCATTTGGCCAGTGTGGATGCCTTCTCTAAGTGGAATCCACTCTCATCTTTCTGTGACAAGGCTTCTGTTATCTCACAGAGCACCTTTAAATCGTATCCATGTTGTTAAATGTGTAAGATTTCATTATTAAGGTTAAAGCTTATTCTACTGCCCACTGTGCCACGTTTTCCTTTGTCCCTGGTCAGTGGCTAGTGAGACTGTCACACGAATAGTAAATGGTGTGCTAGCATCTCTTTGAGATCTCACTTTCATTTGAGGGATAAAGTGAATACCTAGAAGGACTGTTGGGACTATTACCAGCTCCTTTGTCCATTTTATGATGGTTCTCTGTCCTGTTTCCTACAGCAACTGCATTCTCATCAACTATGCGCAAAATTATAATCTCTACAGCCTGAGAAACTCTGTTGCCTCTTTTTTTATTACCCGTGACAACTATAAAGCATGTGGGTTTCATGTATATTTCCCTGATAACATTGAGTCTGTTAGATATATAGATATACATGTATATGTACATGTGTATATATGACATCTAAATTCTTAAACTATTTTTTGATCAGGTTATCAAATTTTTTGCAATTGAGTTACAAGAATTTCTTACAGATGTTGGTGATTAATCCATTAACAGGCATAGAATTTGAAATGTTTTTTTTTCTTTTTTTTGGTTTTTCGAGACAGGGTTTCTCTGTATAGCCCTGGCTGTCCTGGAACTCACTTTGTAGACCAGGCTGGCCTCGAACTCAGAAATCCGCCTGCCTCTGTCTCCGGAGTGCTGGGATTAAAGGTGTGAGCCAGTAGCCTCATAGCTCCTTGAAGAGCCCCGTGGCTGTGCAGAAGCTCGTTGTACTTCTGTTTATTTCTGGTTTTGTTGACTGTGCCTTCAAAGTAATGTTTCTTCTCTCTCATTGATTTTAGTTGTACATTGTTACTTTTACAATATATAACATTGTAAAATCTAAAAACTGTGGAAGGACAAGAACAAATCACTGACTCATGTAGAGAGAAGAGGCAAGATCAGACACCCTGATGGTTCAAGAATCTTGTAGAATGTATTTCCTATCAACATCAGGCATCTGGATAATTCAGGCATTGTGGGCCATCTGTGGGAAACACTATATAGTTTGAGTCCAGAGATTGAGATCCCAGGCATTCAGCAAAGGCCAAATAAACATTAAATCTCCAGTTACATATGGGAACATGTCTTAACATCCCCTTACCCAACCAGGAATTCACACTGTACAGAAAGTTTGACCCAAATCAGGTGCTGTGAACTTTCTCTCCCAGGGAATATTGGTTTTGTTTCTGCTAAACCAAATACAAAATTTGTTTGGGCCACAAACTGGATTTTTCCTGACTTCACCCACCTCCTTTTATGCATCAATTTAATTTCTTCCATAGATTAGCAACCTCTTAATGAGATACAAGGAAACTACATTGATGGTGTGGGGGGGCAAACCAGTTTCATTTCTAAGGAGTGTTGGTCTCTATAGGACATGTGACCTTGAAGATCCTAGAACTGCTTCAGGAGAGTCTCTTGCCAAAAGTATTAAATCATCTGAAAACTGCTCTTGCTACCAGAATAGGAGTGCAGGGGTGAGGTAGGGGGCAGGCACTTAAAAAGCAAGATCAGGTCTGATGATCCAATTGGCTCTTCTCAGAGCAGGGGCTAGATAGAGCACAGGAGAGCCCAAGAGCCAGAAGGATAAATGCAAATTAAAGGCAGTAGAACAAAGACCATATTTTAGGATAATAAAACATCTATGGATAATCACAGAGAGGACACTTCTGAATCTCATGGAGATGAGGATACGGTGGGGGGGGGGGGGCGATGGTAGGCTGGTAGGAGATCCAGGAATGTAGTTCTGGAGTCAGATACATGTGGGTAGATTACAGAAAACCTTTCACTTTTGCACTTCCCCACCAAAACAAATTAGAAGTTTATGTTTTCTCTTCCATCCGAAATCCATCATGGGATATCTCCCTGGATATTATGAAAAGTCTGCTGTAATTAATTAACACTCTAAACTGTTTTCAACTTGTTTTCTGGATAAAAATATTGTCTCTATGATTAATTGAAACTTCTGTGAGGGCATTCAAAGGCTTGGTCTTTTTTTTTTCTCTTTTTTATTTTTTTCCCTCCCTAGCACTTAGCTCTACTGAAAATAGAAGACTTAATTAATAAACTCTCATTGCATGAATGATTGAATCATAACTTTAAAGAAAACAGGATTTCCTAATAGTTTATAAATGTTTGTGTTGCCCCTGTTATGTTCTAAGACAGGAGACTCTCTTGAGAGGATGTAACTTGTATGCTGCTTTTCAACCTCATTTATCATTTTTATGTTTTCTTCAAAAAATATTTGAATTATTGCTATAATCTAAAACACATAATTCCAGATCACCACCCAAGCCTACTGGAAGCATACTTGAGCATCCTGGAGATTTGTAGAGAACAGGGTTTCCCACATGACTGTGGTTAAATACTGTGTCACAGCTGTTATTAAAATGGTATATCACCCGAGCCCTAGCTCACCCATACCCAGTAGGCTGGTTTTCTTGAGTTCCTGTGCAAACTGCCGTGAATGCTCTTCTCTTTGAATTCCCTTTTGTTCACAGACTAGCAAATATTCTCAACAAACAGCAAGTCTAATGTGACTCTATGCTAAAAATGGCCAATATTGGTATAAACAAAATTTATTTAGTAGCAGCAAAGTGCCTCTGGGCAATTATCTTGTTTTAACACAAAGAAGATATTTTACAATTACAAACACCTGTTGACAAAGTTCTAAGTCTCTCCGTGGCAGCAGACGCTGCATGTTCTGCTCTCTTCCTAGGCTTAGTAGTCTCAGTAATTATAATTGCTTAAGAGTATGGCCCCCAAATACGTTGCAGATACATATTGACAGCACATTATCCGAAAATAGAAAATAGAATGCAGTTATAATTAGGCATTAAGCAGAATGGTCATTTCTTCCTAGAGAATAATTTTTGTGACCAAATATAGGCAAAAGGTCAAATCTTTCACACATTTAATGTGAGGGAAAACATCTTCCTTTGGGTTTAAAAAAAAAATGCCTGAAAACCCTTGTTATAGTTGGCTTGGATTTGCAATACATCTTTATTTTAATCCAATGCTTATAATCTTATATATCTCTCTTGACATATTGTCCCCCTCCTCATAGTCTGGTGAACTTGTAACTACATGGCTAAGCTCTATATCCTTTCTGTGCTTTGGCACAGGAATAACACTTATGCAGGTAGGAGTGGGCGGGAATGTAAGTCATGTTTCCCCTGACTTGTTAAGATGTAGAACAGAGACTGCCAAGCTGCAGGAGAAAGCAGGATGTCTTCCTCTGTTTTGTTTTTATTTGTTTGTTTGTTTGTTTGTGTTGTTGCCTCTGGCCAGCCTGTCTCCCTCCTCTTCCTGTGACTATTGTCTTAGCTAGGTTTCTTTTCCTATTCTAGCTAGCAGTAGTTTATATTTACAGGAATCATTGAGCCAGTCTGAGGATTTTTGTGTATAAATATCAGCTTCAGAATGAGAGGTTTGTGTTTTTCCCTTTTTTCTTCCATTACTATTATTATTATTATTGTTTGCCTGTGATGTGATTGAAAAGTTCTAGTGTGTGGAATTTTATAGAGGACAATAAATGTTGCCATGTCAAAAAGTTGTATTTGACTGTACCAAGTCAAGCCTGTCTTCAAGGCTCAAGAGCTTTCTGGCCACTGCTTTTTAGTATTTCACCACCCCACTGTATTTTAGTATTTCAAATACAACCCCAGTGGTGATAACTTGATGCTGAAATCGCTACCTGTAATGGCTCAGCCATTACCTAATAAATGCCTGATTATTCTTGGTGTGTTAATTACTTTTCTTAGTGCTGTGACCAGACACCTGAGAAGACACAATGTAAGGGAGAATGTGTTCGAGAGCATTGTCCATCATGATAGGGGATGCAGGCAGGAGCAGCTCCCAACTGTGGTGATGAAGGGAAGGGAAGGTGAGGCTTGACTACATCATAGCAGATTAGTGAAGGGGATGCTGGTACTCAGTTCTCTCCCCCATCCCCTTCCTCTTTATTTAGTCTAAAACCTCATTTTAATTCATGGGAGTGGTGAGGTCCATACTTAGATCAGATTGTTATCCTAAGTTAATCTTCTCTGGGAAAAGACTTCACAGACACACAAAAGACGTGTCTCCTTAATAGCCTAGGCATTTCTTTGTAAAGAAATTTAATATTTAAACATTCATAAATATATGCAATGAATCTTGATTTTTATCTGTCCCCTAATCCCTCTCATCCACTCCCCTTCCCTATCTCCCTTCCAGCTTCAAGTTCTTCTTTTCTTAAATAACCCATTGAGATTAATTAGGGCTGCCCACATGCCCATGGCTACCCATGGCTTCAAGGTTATTCACTGGGGCATGGACAACCTGTTTGTTAGTGGCCAACCCCAAGAAAAGAGGTCATCAACTAACTGGCTATAGCTCCCCAACTAGAGTGGAGCCGCAGGAGCCCCTCCCCTTTACAGGATGGGATCTTTCATCTTTTATCTTATATAGGCTGTGAACAGGTAGGTGACCAGAAGTGTTGGTGAGTTCATGTATAACAGCCCTGTCATTTCCAATAGGTGTTTCTTCATCTAATCAGTTTAGTGGTCAAAATTAACCACCACATTTACCTACAGGCTTTTGAAATCACATTTCCTCTACTAAAACAATCAGAATGACTTCTATCTCCTAATCGGATCCTGAGTGATGTGATTTCTATATCACTTTTTCTCTGAAAGGTCACACCCACTCCTGTATCATGTGGAATAGTGCTGCGCATGTGTCTTGTGTGTGTGCATGTGTGTGTGTGTGTATACTGTGTTAGTACATTATGGTAATCAAAATACACAATTTATACTATGTAATAAATATTGATTTGATAGTACAAGCTACCATATGAGACCCTGAAATCTTGAAAAACCCTCTGATTCCAGCGGATTACTAACCTCTCAGCCAAGCCTACTGAAAATGGGCCATATATGGGCAAGTGACCTTGACTTTCAAGATGCCAGTCTTTGAGACTTTGGAGACAGAGAGAGAAAAGCAAAAGGATTTCCTAACAAGTTATTTTTTAGTGCAAAGTGTGGTTGAGACCCAGTCCACTATTCCAGGGCAGGGAAGATCTTGCCTGGCTTTAAGTTGGACTCATTGGAGGAACACAAAGAAAATACAAGCGGGGAGGAGTTCCATAAAGTTAAGACAAGAAGAAATTGAGATCAGTAGAGAGGCAGAGTAAGAGGGCGCATTGCAGCAACCAAGGGTATTTTTATCTGGTATTCAACTAAGTACAATTGTGACATCCGAAAAGAAGTGATGCAGAAAAAGAAAAAAATAATTATAGAGAAGATAATATATAATAATTAACTACCGAAAAAGAGTAGGCTTTAAATAACGGGATAGCAGAGAAGCAGGGATAACTTGAGCTGATTATATAGACTCAATTTCTCACATTGAGGTGAGAGGAGCATTATCACTTAAAATCCACAGCCCTTAAAAAAAGCACAGACAAAACATGTAATTATTATCTGCCAACGGGGAGAATAAAAGGCTGCCGTGGTGTGGGCCCATGTTTAATTTACAAAGTTCCATGTGTTTCCCTGAGTTACCTAACCTCTTCTTTCTTGCCTAATTAAGGTACTCAGAAAACTCTTGTACTTCTTAGAAATATTGGCTATATATTTTTTTGGTAGGCACTGATACACACACACATACACACACATACACACACACATACACACACAGGAATTGCAAGACAACAAACATTACTGAGCTTCATAAGCACTGATTTGATATTTAAATGCCATGTAGCAAACAAATTTTAAATAATGAATACCAATATGTGGCATACGGGTATGAAGCATAGCCTCCAATTCCCACATGCTACTGGACTATATTAACACTAACAGGCTCACGACTGCTAATAAAAGCCAAAGGGTTCTACTCTGGTCAACGGTCCAGAGGTTATCACTGTCAGAGGCAGGGATGTTCTCAGTCCCCAAGTCTGGTGTTTTGAGGTTCTGTGTTTAAGTTAATCAGCTTTGATGATCATTACTACAGACAATGCTTATCTTTAGGTGTGAAAGAACATTTTAGAAATATGTCTATGGGACGTTTTTGCCATGTTCAGCATGTAAGGTCCTTTTGTTACCAGGAGAAGGAGTACATTTCTGTTCTGAGCTAAATATCAGGCCACCGTGTTTGATTGGCAGCACAATTTCTCAGAGGTTTTGAAGCATGTTTGCTTCTTCTTTTATTATTATTTTATTTATTAGTCCTTGTACTTCAGTCAGGTTCCAGTCATTCATTGAAAGGCTCTAGATCTGAGATGATATATCCTTTTGGCAATAGGATGCTTAAAAAAAAAAAGAACATTTGCAAATGCATAGTAAAATATAATTATCACACTACTTTCTGATTTTACACGTATATATTTTTAACTTTAAAAAGGAAACGTTCTCTGTACAACACTCCAAGTAGGTTAAGAAAATATGTATTTGAAATGGAATTATGTAGAGTAAAAATGAAAGCGAGCTGACTCCGCAGTTTCCTCCTATGTGAATGCTCTGTCACAGCTTTCTTGGAACCGTGTGCCAGAGTTACAGAAGGAAAACTGATTCGGCAAGAAGGGTCATAGGTGGCTTGGTCCAGCCTTAGTGGCGCTTGGCGTGTAGAGACTTTTAGGCTCACAAAGCATGAAAGCTTGTTTTCCTACTGGTGATTTCTTTGGTCTCAGAGAATAGATCAGACTCTATGGCTGAGTCAACTGTTCTTCTTGACCGAGCCAGGGTCAAATGTTGACCTTCACAGCCCATACAGAGCCGTTCTAAAGGTCAGCAGGGCACAGTGAACCATGCACGAAATCATAAAGTGATAGAGATGTAGAGGGAAATTTAAAGCATTTCCTCTGTCACTTTAATGGGGATGAAAATGAGACCTGGATTACATTAATTTGTTGCTAGTACACTGTAGCATCTTATAATTAGGAATAATAGTAACGTATATGGTGGGTATGGTATGTATGCCATTCAATAACCCTCCTGTATACTAAGTGAGCTGGCAGTCATTGTCACCCTCATTCCATAGGGGAAAAACAGAGGCTCTTGACCTCTATTTAAAGTCTCTCATTTAGAGTGTGGTGAGTCTGGAACACAGGTGGCGGGTCCTCTAGGTTGATGCTCCTCTCCACTGTAATGCTTTTGTTCCTAAGAGCCAGGAGCAGCACCAGGCAGCAGGTCAGGAAGTCAGAGGTAACTACATTTTTGTTCTTCTGAAGATCACACTCTAGTAGAGGGATAATTGGAAACGTTTTGTAAAGACCCAGATGGTAGGTACAGCAGGCTTTGCCACTGCAGACTCTGCAGCAATGATGCCCAATGATGCCAATGTGTACATAAGATGAAAATCTACTCGAGATGATACACATATTTTCTAAAGAACAAAACAATGTATTTGTGCTTTCATGAAACTTTCTTTACTAAACTAGGCTAAAGGCCAGATTAGCTTGCCAGTCCCTGATCAATCTTTCAGTTCTTCATTGTAGTTAATATAACTAAGGCAAAAGTCCCAAGAATGAGAGTACACAGACAGACAGACAGACAGACAGACACACACACACACACATGTATATATATATATGTATATATCACAGATAGAAGAGTAAGTTTATCCTAACTGTAAAAGGTTAGGTAAAGTAATCAAACAATATATTGAAAAATAGGAAACATAAAGATTGCATTGACAAGACGGAAGGATGTTCTGAAAAGAGGTGACAGCATAAAGCAAGATTCTGTAAGCATGACATTGTGCATGAATATGGTGCATGGTTTTCCAGATACTGAGTTCAGGTATATATTGAAGAATGGGAACTAGGCCTATGAGCTGGGATCAGAGTGGAATCAGGATGGTGGTCTACATCAGCTCTACTGAAAGTTTGAGATTTTATTTCAGGTAATAAAAACTGGGAGATATTAAGAATGTTTTACAAAAGAGAGCACCATTTCATGAATGCTTTAAATGTTTACTTCCTGTGCTGAGGCTACAGTTCATTTAATAAAATGCTTGTCATGTAGACATGAAGGTCTGAGTATAACCTATAGAATCAACATAAAAAGTTCAGGTCAACGTAGTGTTCCACCACTGAGGAGGTAAACACAGGAGGATATCTGAGACTCACTGGCTAGGTAGCCTAGCCTACTCAACAAACTGAAGGCCAGTTAGAGACTCTGACTCAAAATACAAAGTGGACAGCCCATGAGGAATGTGCTGGGGCTTCACACCTACACAAACTTGTACACACACACACACACACAGAGAGAGAGAGAGAGAGAGAGAGAGAGAGAGAGAGAGAGAGAGACAGAGACAGAGACAGAGACAGAGACAGAGATTAACTCCTTCAGGGTTTTTTCAGAGAACACCTATGCTTGAATATATTTTATACAGCCTTCTTTGTATTGAGCATATCAAACTTTGACAAGAGCTTAATTCCAAGAAATATGTCAAAGGGACAAAAAAATTAAAAAAACTAAAAGCAAAATGCTGGCTTTTTAATTGGTGAAGATGATCTTGCAGCTTTGGTGTTTTTGTTTTGTTTTGTCTTTTCCAATGCCCTTGAGCTCTACTTAACATAATTAATCATTTTCCCATTTGAGTTCACATGTAGTTTTCAAAAATTTCATGAATAGGAGCTTTTTCTTTTGCAATTACTTTCATCTATTTAATCCTTAATAGAAACATTTAATAGAAATTCATAGTCCTAAGATGTCTACCATAGGCCATCATACATGATCTAGAAAGATACAGTATACCGTGCTGATGTTTGGATCTGAATCTGCCCTGAAAATTTTTAAGCCAAGCCTCTGAAGGATGAAAGGTAAGACGAGCCTAAGTGGGGACCTGAGAGGCCTCTCTAGAGCCAGCCACCAAAGAGCCATCCCATCTTGAACTTGCTAATTCTTAGGCTGAAGAACAGCTCACATGATATCATGATGCATATGATGTTTCAGAAAGTAGAAGTAGCTTTTGTGTGGGTAACTGGCAAATCAAAGCATACCTCCATGGCCTCGATGAGTTAAAATAGGAATCATCATTTCTCTTAAAATATTTTTGATCCTAACTTGTGAAGTTGTCATTAGAACCAGAACTCTGTCACAACAGACTCTTTGATTCCCAGCACTGTGGAATAATACCTAAGCATTTTGGACAGGAGTAGAATAAAATTACAGTAAGATTTAAAAAAAATAACTTCTGGACAAAGTACCTTCTCCTACATAACATAATCTGCAGATTGAGCCAAATATAAGCCATGTCCAATATAAGCCCGCAACTGTGCAAAATGGCTAGTTCTTGGCATTAGCAGAGACACTCCTGCTTAGATCTTAATGCGATATTAATTAGATTCTACCATTTCCACAATAGGAATCTCAGCCTCAACGATAATCAAGTTATTAATTGTCTGGAGTGAGCTTTTATTTCTCCTAGGACAGGTATGGCAATTTGAGCAAAACTTCTCCATAATTCTCTTAAAATGGCAAATCACATTGATTGATTTGTTTAATATACAATTAAATTATGTGGATATGTTCCATGATTGAAATTGTTAACATTCCACCAAGGATATCCACAGCTATGATCGTGAGAGATGACAGCATGTAATTTCCTTGTGATGTCATTAATATCTTGGTGTTGTTGGTCTCCTATGTCAAGTTGGGAATTCTTTCTACTTACTCAAATTTCTGTTAGACAATTTGACTGGTGGTATTTTGTAGAGATTGCATTGTGTGTCCACATGCCTATTTGGAGGTTGTTTGATAAAAAAATTTTATGGAGTGCGAGTACATGAGAGTGTGTGTGTGTGTGTGTGTGTGTGAGAGAGAGAGAGAGAGAGAGAGAGAGAGAGAGAGACAGAGACAGAGACAGAGACAGAGACAGAGAGACAGAAACAGAGAGACAGAGACAGAGCATATGTTGTCCATAGTTTCAATTTACATTGGGTCACTTAAGTCTTTACCAATTTGTCCTTTTGAACTTGGATTTCAAATTTGTGGTCACATTGCTTTCTGTCTTTTGGGGGAAAAGTCAGTCATCGTTTGTAGCTTCATGTCTCCCTGATATAGTATATCATTTTCGTCTGACTGCATTTACCACTTCCTCTTAATATTCCCTTATCATCTTTTGATTATCTATAGCAATGTCTCTGCTCTTATCCTCGATGTTGATGGCTATGCTCACTCTCTTGTATGTAAGTCATTTCCAGATAGATTTCCATGAGGCCATTGAAGCCCAAGACACACACTGAAGGGAATGAGTTAAATCATTAACATGCCATCAGCATGAAAACAATCATGTTGTCTCTTAGGGATGATTGAAGAATATCCTTCCCACATTCATTTTCTGCAGTGCATTTTGTTCTCTTGTGAAACTGGTGAGCAGAGGCTACTTGAGAAGTTACTGTTTTTTTTTTTTTTTCCTTAACTCCTCGCAGTTTTTTTTTTTTTTCCCTTCGTGGAAAATACAAAGATACTTAGAAGTGAAGTTCATGTGGCTCCTGTCACCTGTGCCCTTGTTACATATATTGCTCCACCTGTACAATCATCCCTGCGAGAAGTGATCTCACTTAATTTAAAGCTTAGTATTTACTTTTGAAAACACAAACATAAAGGGATGGAGATTTAGCTCAGAGGTGCAGAGCACTGACTGCTCTTACAGTGAACTAGGGTTTGGGTCCCAGCTCCCAGCATGGTGACTCACATGGCCTATAACTCCAGCTCCAAGAGATACGGCATCCTCTTCTGCTTCCCACTTGTATTTCACTCACATGTGCACATACCCCGCCCCACCAATGCACACACGCACGCGCACAGCCACCACTTTGATATATTTCATCTCTCCCACTTGTCACATCCCCACCTTGAACTTTGAGGCCCCTTGCTATGTTAAACTATCACTTAGCTTTCTTTTATGTGGAAGTATCTTTATTCCACTTTGACTCCTAGAGAAGACCTAGAGTCTCTATAAAACAGAGACCACTTACTATTTTCTTAAAGAAATGATAAAAAGGTACCCATCTTAGGGATTCTTTCTCATGAGAAACCCCTCATGATTTGTGTTTGTGGTCCCCTCCGGAATCTCTTCATTTCCTGCTTTCTTCTATTCCTCTGTTTTAAGCAATTTGGCTGTCACGTGCATAGCCAAACCCTTACAGCTAACCATCTTTGGCATTTACTAACCATAATAGCTTGAGAGTTTGGTAGTTTTCTTCAAATTTTGGACACCCACGGCTATCAAATAGGTAAGCAATTTCCCCCTGCTTCTGGCCTCAAATTCTGTATTTGTTGTATTATTTTTTGTCTCTCATGAGTCTTAGAGGTGTGACTCATCTGCTATTTTTAGTAGTATAAAAATGCCCCATAAGAGAGGCAGTGAGTTAAGAAAAATGACACAAAGTTGGATGGGGGTCATGAGGTGGGTGTCCATGGGGAGTTAATGTAGGAGAGTAAGGGTTGACAAATGTGACCAAATTAAATCGTCTGCATGTGTAAATTCTCAAATCATACATTTAAAATATTTCACTTAAAATAAAAGACTAAAAACGGGTCCCCGTTATGACATGTTCACGAAGGTACACAAGGAACTTTGGTCATGTTACCCATCACCAAGCTTTGTTGTCCCATCCTTCATGCTGGTCCCCTTCCTCCTTGCACAGGCTGCCATCCTGTCTCCCTGACTTGAGATCTGATGCCCCTCCTCTTAAGAATGGTTGGCTTCTATTCCACATCTCTGAATTTACCTCCCCTCCTGCTTTCTTCTATTTGCTAAATATAACCTCTTAACTTTTTCTGCCTTCATATTTTATGTGTTCAATCTAGAATTGACATGGGATTCCAGTGTATACTTTAAAATTCTTCATTTAAAAATCTTCCAGTCCCTCACTATGTTCATTATTTCTTCTAAGTCCTTGAAAATACATCTATCGTAGATACATAATTTTCTTCTTTGGCAGTTAAAGCTTTGACTCACCTTGGGGTGTATCTCTATTGTTTTCTTCTCTTTAGTCAGGAATACACATTCTTCTCTTATTTCACATGACTGATAATTTTAAAAATTATTTCTTCCTTTTTACTGACAATAAGAGAATTCTGAAGTCTGCTATCTTCCCTTTAAATGTCCATTTTGTGAAAATGATAGGTAATATTGTTAGTGTACGCTCTGGTATTAGTGAGTTTTTATTTTGGCAAATTTCAAAGTCTGCCGGGATTTGACATTGCTCAAATCCCTTTGGCATGTGTATTGATTCTAATTGCTACCGTGTCACATGAAGTCTAAGGATGAAAAGCGGCTGATACCTCTTTAGGTATCCCTGCTGCTACCTCAGCATCAGGCTCTCTCTACAGGTGAAGTTCAAACTAAACCAAGGTCTTAGTTGACAGGGGATTTGGAGCTTTCCTTTCTGGGTCTTTTCTTTTCTTCTCATCTCCTATCCTGTCTACTATGGGAACACTACCAGACTATGGCTTCTGCTTAGAAGTCTTGATCTCTGGCAAAGCCCGATGAAGAAAGAAATCCTAGTTCTCTCTGGATCTGAAAAGGATTTACCCATGTCCAGTGAAACAGCTCAGTGGGTAAAGGGGCTTGCTGCCAAGCCTAGTAACTAAGTTTGATTCTTGGGATCTGTGTGGTAGAAGAAGAGAACTGACTTCAGCAAGTTGTTCTCTGATCTCCACACACATGCTGTGGTGTGTGCGTGTGCTCACACACAGAAACACACACACACACACACACACACACACACACACACACACACACACATTAATAAATAACTTACTTACCGAGACTACTCTGTCCCCTTTGGCCATTTCCAGGGCTTTCAAATGTGACTTGACTTTCTTCTATTGCCTCAAAGTTGCAATTATTACCTACTGGAAACTTGTTTAATGGAAGTGAGTTTGCCATCAATAGATAGTAATGATATACTTTCTAGTTCCTTCTCTCATGTGAAGCTGAAAGGTACAAGATTCCATTTTCGTTGCTACTACATGAGGCCTTGAAGTAGTAAGAGGCCAGAGGAGAGCAGGGGGCAGAGCTCAGTGAACTCAGGCCCTCAGCACAGTCTGATTCTTTAACCTGTCTCACCTTTCTTATTCTCTGATTGTAGTGGCTATTTCTGGTTGTTGGTCGACTTGACTATATATGGGATGGACTACAATCCAGAGTTGGAAGGCTCACCAGTGATCCTAATCTGGAAACTGAGAGATACAAGTTTCTGACCTGGATCTTGGCATGGAGATCTTGAGGCAGGCATAGTGGCTATGAATTGCAGAAGATAAAGTCAGGGAGATCTCTGAGTTGAAGGTCATCTTGGATTAAAGGCGTGGTGGCATACACTTTTAATCTGGACTACACCTTCTGCTGGAGACCTACATAAGGACATTGGAAGAAGGAAGATTTACTCCCTTCTTTGCCTGCTTGCCTTGTGGGATTAAGCAACTGCTAGATCCTTGGACTTCCATTCACGGCTGCTGCTGACCATTGTTGGGAGTTGGACTACATACTTACTGTAAGTCATCAACAAATTCCCTTACTATATAGAGACTACCCATAAATTCTGGGACTCTAGAGAACTCTGACTAATACACTGATCCTCCCTGTTCCTCTGGTCTACATTATTTTAACAACCTCCCCTCTTGCTGTCTTCCTTCTAAACTCTCAGTTCTCCAAAGTATGTAATGACTAATTTGCTTCTCTAAAAACACAATAAAAAGGCCTTGCAACCTCTCCATGGATAATATCTTAGGTCGCTGTCATTGCCAGAAAACAAAATAACAAAAAGACCACCCCACCAACTATAAGACCTAATTTGAGTTTGCAACTTTGTGGAGACTTGCTCTGTTGGTTTTATTTTGAAACAGGGTCTCATGGATGCTAGACTGGCCTTGAACTCTGCAGCTAACACCCTCACTGAACTCCTCATCCTCCTGCCTCTGCCTCCTACAGGTGAAGACTACATCACCACACATAGACTTAGGAAGAAATCGCATCTTCAAAGTTAGCAAGTCATTTACCAACTTCTACTTCTGGCTGCAGGTTAACTTTCCCTTCTTTTGTGCCTTGTACAAGCCGAATTAAGACACATTCCTCTAGTTGGCTCACAATATCCTCCCCACTCTACATCTACCTTCATTATTTTCCACTCGCCAAGCATGCTAATCTTCTCCAGTTAAAAATAACATTTCCCTGTAAAGCTTTAGAATTAATCACACTGGGGACGGAATAAGCACTTTGGAGCCACAAGTGTGCTCTTGTATCTGCTCTTCTTCCGTCGCGTATTTCAGTAAGACATCCTCCTACCTTCATAAACATTTTGTGGGAAGAGTGTTGTATTAATTTGGGGCAAAAAGACAACAGTGCTAATTCTCAGTTGTAGCCTCAAGGCAGTGCTCTATGCCAGGTGAACCCCAGAGGCCATGGTCCACTAAGCAAAATGAGAGTATTCCTACCCACTCCGGGTTGAGACCCCGACAGCCTCTCTGTGCTGCATGTTCAGCAAATGCCTGGGGAATCTAATTACACCCACTTAAACCATATTTTAATAAAATTGAAAGGGACATGATGTCCTCCCTCCTGGTGCCTCATCTATCATTTTCTCGGGTCCTACATATCTAATAGATATTCTATGAATTATGACTGTGCTCTTTACCGCCTCACGGTTTGTCAAGTTCACACTCCGAAATATGAAAGTTCAAACAGCAAAGTCTCACTGTGGGTTTACGTCACCTTCATGTCCAGTACTCACTCTAAAATCCTGTCTGGAACGTGCTCTGTCTACACCTGCAGTTTGGGGTATTTTCTCCGTTACTTGTATTGTTGCGGATGTATTCAGCTTTATTGACAAAAATGGCATACATGGGAGATTCCTAGTGTGATATTTTTCTGTAGGACCCTCAGAGCTGTCCTCAGAGACAAATTAACAAACCAATCCATCACCTTGACAAAGGTGTTTGTGTGTGTGTGTGTGTAAGTGTGTATATGTGTGCATGTGTTTGTATGTGTGTATTAGTGATTGTGTGTGTGTTTAAAATACTTAAGATCTAGGCTCTGAACAAATTTCTCCTATGACACATGCTCCACTATGTTCATAGCAGCCTTATTTATAATAACCAGAAGCTGGAAAGAACCTAGATGTCCCTTAACAGAGGAATGGATACAGAAAATGTGGTACATTTACACAATGGAGTGCTACTCAGCTACTAAAAACAATGAATTTATGAAATTCCTAGGCAAATGGATGGATCTGGAGGGTATCATCCCGAGTGAGGTAACCCAATCACAAAAGAACTCACATAACATGTACTGACTGATAAGTGGATATTAGCCCAGAAACATAGAATACCCAAGATACAATTTGCAAAACACATGAAAGTCAAGAAGAACAAAGACCAAAGAGTGAACACTTTGCCCCTTCTTAGAATTAGGAACAAAACACACATGGAAGGAGTTACAGAGATCAATTGTAGAGCTGAGACAAAAAGATGGACCAACCAATGATTGCTTCATTTGAGGACCCATCCCATAATCAGTCACCAAACGCAGACAATATTGCATACACCAGCAAGATTTTGCTGAAAGGGCCCTGATATAGCTGTCTCTTGTGAGGCTATACCAATGCCTGGCAAACACAGAAGTGCATGCTCACAGTCAGCTATTGGATGGAACACAGGGTTCCCAAGGGAGGAGCTAGAGAAAGTACCCAAGGAGCTGAAGGGGTCTGCAACCCTATAAGTTGAACAACAATATGAACTAATCAGTACCCCCAGAGCTCGTGTCTCTAGCTGCATATGTAGCAGAAGATGGCCTGGTCAGCCATCATTGGGAAAAGAGGCCCCTTGGTCTTGCAAACTTTATATGCCCCAGTACAGGGGAATGATAGGGCCAAGAAGTGGGAATGGGTGGGTAGGGGAGCAGGGCAGGGGGGGGTATAGGGCACTTTCAGGATAGCATTTGAAATGTAAATGAAGAAAATATCTAATAAAAAATTGGAAAAACAATTCTCTTATGAAATACATGCTAAATTCTTTCTCTCCTGAACACATTCTTCTTATAACAGCTCACATGGCCAGTGTCTCTCTCTACTGCCTCCTCCCCCAACCTCAGTAGACAGCATTCTTTTCTTTATTTCTATGTATTTGATCTGTCTTTCCTCATGTTCTATATATAGGCAAGATTCTGTGGTATTTTTCTTCCTGTGTCTTGGTTTTTGTTTATTAATACATCATGAATGTGTACCTATGCCATTGAAGAAGGCAGATTGCCTCTTCTGTGTGTTGAATGCATGTCAGTGTAAGCGTATATCACACTTTATTTACCCATACACCCATCAAGTGAGTCCTAGTTGATTTCCATTTCTTGTCACTGTGAACAATGTTTCATTGGCCTTAGTAATAGTTAAGACCTTTTCTTTTTTAAAAAATTATTTTATTTTTATTTTCAAGTTTGTGTTTGAGTGCCAGTTTGTGCATGTGAGTTCAGTGGTCTTCAGAGGACAGAAGAAGGAGTTGGTGCTCTTGGAGCTGCAGTTAGAGGTGTGTGAGAGGCACTAAAAGTATATGTCTGGAACCAAACTCTGATCCTTTGCATGATCAATACATACATGGTCTAAACTGCTAAGCTGTCTCTCCAGCCCTGAGATGAGGTTTTTATAACTTTTAGAGAGATTCCCAACATGACCATTGCTAGATCTTATGCTAGGTTGAACTGTGCTAATTTCCTGTCAGTTTGACATAGCTAGAGTTATTTTGAAAGAGATAACTTCAATTGAGGAATGTTGCCACCAAATTAGCCTGTGGCAAGTGTGTAGTACATTTTATTGGTTGGTGATCAATGTGGGAGTGCCCAGATCACTGTAGGTCATACCGTCCTAGGATTGGGGTTCTATAAGAAAGCAGGCTGAGCAAGCCATGAGGAGCATGCCAGTAAGCAGCACCCCTTCATGGCCTCTGCATAAGGTTCCTGCATTCAGGTTCCTGCCCTGCCTGAGTTCCTGTCGTGGCATCCCTCAAGGAGGAACTGTGATGTGGAAGGAAGTGTAAGTTGAAATAAACACTTTTCTCCCAAAGTTGCTTTTGGTTGCAGTACAGTAGAAATCTAAGACCTCATTCTTACTTCTCTGAGAAGCCTCTATACTATTTTTCTTATGGCTTTCCAGGCTTACCATGGAAGATACTTGAGGGATATATGTTTCCCCCAAATCTTTTATTGTAAGAATGGTGTCATCCACACGTCTTATTTCTAAAAGGAGAAACTGAAATAAAACCTCTAAGTCGTGAAGAAAAGCTACCCATAGTTATTAGTTCGCTATTATTTAAATAATACTTTACATTTTTATTTTAAAATAATGTCCTACGCATTATTTTTTAATCATAATCTTTCCCTTCACGAAAATCTTCTAGATCCTTCTGACCTTCCAACCTACCCACTTTATTTTCTTTCTCTCTATTTAAAAGAACAAACAAAAAAAACATGACAAACAAAAAAATGAAAAATAAAAATCAGTAAAACAAACTAAAAGAAAATCAATAAGAAAAAAATGTCAAAGCAAAAAGTGTGTGTGTGTGTGTGCATGCAAATACACACACACACACACACACACACACATCATAAACAAAATAACAATGGAGTCTGTTTTGTGTTGGCCAACTACACCTAGCCTTCAGTCTGCACTGATGTGAAGTTGATATGCTCAGTAAAATGTCATTGAAGAAAATTGGTTAGGAAAATCAGTGGTCAAGAACCTGAGACCAGATAGGCCTTTAGCCTAGGGGAAAGCCTACTATGATTCCACTAAAGGAGCAGATCAACAAAGTGACTCCTGGTGACACAGTGCTCTACTTGTAGATCAAGGCCTTGCTCAACTCTCATTGGGGGAGCTTGCTCCTGCAGGAGATGGGAACTAACACAGAGACCCACAATTGAACACGGGGCTGAGAGTGAGAGACTGTGGAGCATTTAGTACTAAATGTGATGAGAAGAATGATATGAGACTTCTCCTTGGGGCTCAAGAAAGCCTGTAGAAGAGGAAGCAGAAGGAGATTAAAGAGCCAGAGATTACGGACCACTTCTCTTTGAGACAGGGTCTTAGCCTGTAGCCCAGGCTGGCATGCAACTCACTATATACCAGGCTGGGCTTAAACTTGTGACAATATTCTCCATTGCAGACATTTATGGCCACACCTGGTATGATCTGGAGCATTATATTACTATCTCTGTCACGGAAATAGGCAGAGATGGGTTTATTAGTCAAAGAATGACAATATAAATTGGTAAATAATTCACAATTTTGGATTCATACCCAGGCTCCTTTAAAATACACATACTTCTGTTCTTCCTCTGTGCTTTCAGTATTTAGTTAGCCATCACTACTTCAAGATGTCAAAAGGACATGCTATATAAAATGTCACTCTGCTGTGACATTTTGTAGTTCCAAAACTCTGATGTTTAAGAATATGGTAGCATGACACATTAAATATAAGATTCACATCATTTGCTGTTTCATTATTTCTTTTCATTTTAGAAAGATGTTTGACATAGGGGCAGGTTGGTGGTGGCTCATGCATGTCTGAAGTGCCAGAATCTCAGAGGCCAAGGTCACAGTGGACATCACTTGAACTCAGCAACTTGAGACACAGCCTGAGCATCATTGTGAGACCTGCATTTCCATTTCCAAAACAAAACAGAGAACTAGGAGATACCTTAAGTCCACTGAAGATGGCCCCTTGCATGTTTCAGTGTGTTTTTAGTAACGTGGACATGGAGACACGACACGCATGCATCTATCAAAAAACAGAATGGGAGCTGGGTAGATGGTGGTAATTGCTTGGTTGATGAATGCATGATTCAATGAGAAGCTGATTAATCTGATACCTGACTCCACACCCTGCAGGGAGCAGCCACGACCATTGTGAGGGGGCTCACTACTCTTGTTTACCAAGGAACAAGACAAATTGAGGTTGCCTTCACATTTTCCATGAAACCTTGAAGGAACATATATTACAATGTTATATTTCACCTGGCTTGCAAACAACAGCCAAACTAGAATTAACTAGAATTTCAAATAACAATGATAATCCTGTCATTGCTTCTCCGGCCAATAAATTCTAACAGCCGCGACAAGTCAGCGGATCTCTTGTGTCTTGCCTGCTAAGTCAAGTGGACACAGGAAGGAGTGAAGCTCGCTGCATGGACTATTCTAGAGTTCTTCAAACTGGGCTGTTTTAGCGTCTTGCTCCCTGTACATTTCTGCAAAGATGATTCATAGAAGAATAAATTATAGCAATAAATACCGAGGGCTGCTTTGACCAATTAAAGTTGCCATCTGCTTAATTTCTTTGGAGAATTCCTCCAGAAAAGTCACCTTACAGTTGATTTATGGCATCTTGGGAGTTTTCTACCAAACATGAAGCAAAAAGTTTTCCCTCGCCTCATTTAAGAAATATGCGCTACAGGCAAGGCAAACTTCCCAAATATAAATCGATGAGACAGCAGTTTTGAAGGGGCTCTAATTCCTAAAGGTCTCTCGTGTCAAGTTCCCGGAGGAAAGATTTAACTTTATTTTATATTTGTTGAAAGAAATGAAGTGAAATTCCAAATAAAGTATGACAGGCTTAATGTGTCTGAAGGGCTGCTCCTGAAAGAAGCAGGAGTGGAGAGAGAAGGGGCTGACCATGGATCTCAGACCACAGCCTTGCTTAGCTTCTGGCATGACAGTCAAGCTATTGCTTGTCAGCCATGTGATTTTGGGTTTGTCCTTCACCTTCCACAAAACGAAGCTAAATGACAGTCACTCATCTGCTCCAGGATACCACGGCACACTGATGGAACATTTCCCCACTTTGCCTTAGTTCTAAATCTAAAGTGATGGCTCTATATTAGGGCTGCTAAGTGAGAGCTAATGGAAAACTGTTGCATGGTTATAAAAGTTGAAACCTTGTTGAGGAGAGAGGCCCCAGTGACTTAAGCTAAGGAAACACACAAGGCTGAGGGAGCTAAGAAAGTCACAGGAGTCACCACCGGTCCTTCCAGGAAGGATAAGCAATAAAATTGCTGGAAGAAGCAGACTCTTCAATGGAGATGTCTACAAAGTGTGTGTGTGTGTGTGTGTGTGTGTGTGTGTGTGTGTGTGTGTGTGTGTGTGTTGATTCCTAGTCCTCATGATGTTGAACAGATTCCCAATAGCGCGCTGGGGGAGTACTATTGGGAAATGCTGCCTCCCCTGCTGGGGCTTTCTGGTGATACAGATGCCTCTGAGTTATCCATCCTATCATAACTATCCCCTCAACCATGTCTCTGCAAGTAATTCGAGTCAACTCACCCATTCACCAAACTAGCTTGGCACCCTGTCTGTAGCCAATAGGCATTTGTTAATCTCTCCCCAGGATGATTATGGAAAGTATGAACTTAAACAAATCTTCCAGCTAATACAGATTGTCAGAGTATGCAATACATAAATTATGTTATAATTCCCAATAAACACTGTTCATCCTGTCTGTAAAAATGGTAAATATGATGAAGCTTGTTAGTGTGCATGAATCAGACCTGACTTGAGAACCTCATGGGGCAGCAGATAAATGGGTTGGCATTTATCTCCACCCATTGGTGATACAGTTTTAGTATATTCCTGCTTGGTCTCTGAGATCAGGAATGGGATATTGGGAAGCATGCACTTTCTCAGGGGGCAATAAATGCTCATCTTTTCCTTAATTTGTAATTAGCATGTCACAGAATGAAACTTAATTCTGAAAATGGTCTGAAGATTCTCGATCATCGCAGTAACATTTACTCAGCGCGTCCAGAGCAAACCGTCTTTCAGTTAGTACGCCAAGCTGATTAAAACACACTTATTAAAAATGAACTCTTCAGAGATGAGAAACACGTCTCTCAATGCCGTGACACTACTTAGCACAAAAGAATGGGTTCTATGCTTAGCGAGTTGATTCTGTAATACCACCCCAAAACAGTTTTGTTCAAGAAACTACAGTGGTGGATGTTTATATTATCCATGGATCTCCAAGGAAAGAAAAACAAGCCTGGTGTTGGTATGGGAGAAAGAAAGAAAGAAAGAAAGAAAGAAAGAAAGAAAGAAAGAAAGAAAGAAAGAAAGAAAGAAAGAAAGAAAGAAAGAAAGGAAAAAGAAAGAAAAAGGGAAAGGGACAGGGAAAGGAAAGAAGGAAGGAGAAGGGGTGAAGAAGGAACAGAGGGAAGTAGAGAAGAGCCGGTGTGGCTAGCATCTGCCTAGGGACTGTGGCTCAGCACACTGGGTGTCACTGATATTACTTCACAGAGACATGGGGTCTTACATTTTCCTGTATAATATATAAAGGGGAGCTGCTTGGCTTTGTGTAGCCACAGAGGAGCAAATGTATTGTGCCTCGAGGTGTCTGAATTAAGCTTTAAACCCTGATACAGACATCAGATATTTTTGAGAACTTAGTTGGAGAAACATTGGTTGAACACTCAGAATAGTATGTACCACCCACCTGATAACCAAATACCAAGGTGCATCAGACTTCCATTTTCTATCCAGCACAGCACTGGGACATAAAGGTCCAAATGTTGCAGACTCGTGACATCTTAATGGACCCTCATGCTGTTCCTGGTCAAGATTAACTGCCATAGATTATAGTTTTAAAAATCTGTCACTGACATCAAGATGGTTTCAACACAAAGTCATCTATGACTCACACAGAGAGAAAAAAAAATGGCTTTCTTGGGATCTATCGAATCTGAAGGTAATGAAACTTCTTCTAATTCCTTCTCTAGGGCATCTCCTTCCAGAGCGAAGACCAGAAGAGAACTGAATAGAGACTTTTCTCTCTGGAGTTGTTCTGTGACACCCCACCCCCACCTCAAGAGAGTTTGAAAGACCCTCAAATCCATGTGGAAAACAATATCACACAACCTCCCCTTAATAAACAGAGTTGATATTCACTTAATATAAACCAATATTTCCCACATCAGCAGGCCTTTGAATGATGTGCCAATACACACATGTAGTATATTTAAATCTATTTAAAATAGGCTCCTCTCTACTATTTATCATTTTTATTATCTATTTTCTTTATTTACATTTCAAATGTTATCCCCTTTCCTAGTTTCCCCTCCAAAAATCCCCTATCCCCTCCCCCTGCTCACCAACCCACCCACTCCTGTTTCCTGGCCCTGGCATTCCCCTACACTAGGGCATATAACCTTCACAGGACCAAGGGCCTTTCCTCCCATTGATGACCACCTAGGCCATCCTCTGCTACATATGCAGCTAGAGCCATGAGTCCCACCATTTATCATTTTAAGGCAAAAAAAAATGTTATTGCACTTTGCTTAAGCATTCTGGGACACATAGTGCAGTTTACTTTTTCTGAGACAGTTACATACTCAGTTACCTTACCATTTGACAGCACATCACAGTTTCTCACTTCTATCTACTGACTCAATATCCAATGATCTACACCCCCTGAAACTACCCAGCCTCTAGTAACTACCATCAGCTTCTACTAGATGAACTCCTTCAGGTTCCACACTGGGTATAGTCACATGTGTCTCATCTTTCTGTGCCTGGCTTCCTCAACTTGACATAATATCCACAAGTTTGATTTATGTTATCTCAACTGACAGCACTAGGTTCTTTTCATGGCTAAATAGTACTTTATCGTAGCATATAACACACTTTCTTTATCCATTCATCCATTGGGAGCTGCTTGGTTTCGTGGCTATGATGGCTGGCCCCTCATTAAGCATGGGAGTACACATAGCTCTTTGATAGATACAGTTTAGATATGTACCCAGAAATAGAGTAACAGGCTCACATAGTGACTGTATTTTAATGGGACTTCTGCAGGGCTTTCTATGACAGGTTTCAAATTTACCTACAAACCAACAAACAGTACACATTTCTCTTTTCTCCATACACACAGTGAGAGTTCCTTAGGGTTTTTCTTTTATTTTTTTTTTTTAATCCCTTCTGATACCAGCCATTCTTACTTTGTGAAGTGACCTTCATCATACCACACACATACTATATTAAAATCCATCAGTTCTTAAAAAGCGGTATTTGGGGCTGGCAAGATGGCTCAGTGAGTAGAGGTGCTTGGTGCTTAGTCTAAGAACCTGAGTTCAATCCCCAGGACACATAGTGAAAGGAGAGAACTAACCCCTACCAGTTGTCCTCTGACCTCCACATGTGTAAAGCAACATTTGGTCACTCACCCCTTGTCCCCCAAATATAAATAGTTGTAAAAAAAAAAAGAAAGAAAAAAAGAAAGAAAGAAAGAAAGAAAGAGAGAGAAAGAGAAAGAAAGGTCATTCTCATTATTTCTAAAGAAACCTGTTTTGTTTCCCCTCCAAAACTGTCCTCTACCTCCCTCTACTAATTTGGATATATAAGCCTCTAATTTTATCCACCAATAAGCCAGCAACTTTGTTCTTAGCCCCACTGTTAAAATGGGTACGTTTTCTCTTATTAACATACCTTTTATTAATTTAATCTACACTACCCAGAGACTAATTCAAGAGGAAAGAAGAAAATGTGGCCGTTGTTCTTTTAGACAAGAGCACTGCATTAAGGATTTCGGGGGGCACTATTTGTGGGGAGAAGGGTGCGCTACACTGGAAGGATGTCAAATCTCAGCTCAGCTCTCAGAGGCCACCTCGATTTTGGGATCACACTCCCCTTGCTGTGCGGCATTTGATGCTTCATTTTTAATTCAACATTTTTTCTTTCCCTAGTAGATGATATTGATCCAGAAGATTGACACAAGAAACATCCAAAGTTTGAGGTCGGAAATTGTCTTCCCCTTAGATGCTGACACTCCAGATGTGTACGCCATGGAACAAACACCCTCATTCTCAAAAGTGGAGTTAATTTCCGCCTCTCCCCTTCTCCTTCCCACACAGACATTTCCTGGTATTTAAAGTGCAGCTAACAACTTTGCTTGCTCTTTGAATTTTCCATGGCATATGCACAAAAATTAAGAAATACTTAGGGAAAGTAATTTAATTTTGCAAACGCAAAGCTAATCTGTTCATCATAGAGGCAGTAAAACATAAGAGGTTTCTATAAGGGAACTCTCTGTTAAAAAAAAAAAAAAGAAAAAAAAAGAAAAAGGAAAAAAGAAAGAAAGAAAACCCATGGAAAAGAATTACAATAAGGCCAGGATCTAAGAAGCAGAATCTTAGATGTAGGGGGCACATTTATATGGTCAGGAGTTTAAAATCATGGTAGCTTCAGATGCCAGGGTCAAGGTGGCTTGAGATGATACTGTGTCCCCTTAAATTAGTAGTAATAGTTGTTGTTGTTTTGTTTTGTTTATTGTTGTTGTTGTTGTTGTTATTATCATTTCAAGACTTCTGGATCCTGACAGAAGAAAAATGTCTACAAGTTGAGAAAAAAACAACTCAAAAAGGAAGGGGCACAGGGGGAGGGGGAAGTGCCAGGGGTATACATGTTCATCTTCCTTTTAAACATACATTTATCTATTTATTTAGCGGGGAGAGAGGGCTCTTGAAGGACAGAGACCCACTTATGGGACTCAGCTTTCTTCCTCCAATATGTGTGTCCTGAAGATGGAACTCTGGATTGTAGACTTGGTGGGACGTGCTGAGCCATCTTATGCCTTGACACATTCATCCTTCTAAAGAGGTTTTAGTAGTTGCTTCTAATAAGAACACAACAACCATCTGTGTTTGGGCCCTAAGTAATTTGGGGCATAATTTTTCCCCATTTTCTGTATGACCATTAAAGATTCTTGGAAATGTCTCAATATCAATAAGGCTAAAATTAAGTAGTGGGTTAAAAATTCCTATTAGACTTACCTGTTTCTCTGCCATGTCTGTGTCTGCTCTAATTACCTCAGGCATCAGACTACTATATTACCGACTTTGATTTCCTGCATATACATGAGTATATATGTGTTTGAGTCAGGAGATCATGTGTGTGAGTGCAGCTGCATCCATGTACACACATGTGGAAACCGATGGCCACCTTTAGGTGTCAGTTCCCATTTTGCTTTCTGGGAGTGCATGATCTCTGTGGCTAGAGCCTGGAGCTCACTGATCAGGATAGGCTAGCTCCTGGCAAGTTCCTGGGATCCACTGCCTGCAACTAAAAGCAGACACCGCCACATCCCGCTTATTATGTAGGTTCTGCGGGTCAAACTCAGGTCTTCACATTTGTAGGTAACTACTTTGCCAGCAGCTGAGCCCTCTTTTCAGCCTGGCAGCACCATCATCATCATCATCATCATCATCATCATCATCATCATCATCATTTAAATTGTTTTAATTAGCATACAAAGTAATGGGCTCTGTCATGCATTTCATCCATGTTCCTTTCTCACACTGCCCTCCCCTGCAACTCCTGTTCCCCTTTGCCAGGCTCCATTCCCTCCCCATCCCCTGACCCAGTCTCTCCTGCTGCTATCATGTCTTTTATACTCCATTAACCCACCTAATACCTAGCTGTAATAACATCTTAACAGTTTTCTTCAATAAATAAACAGGGCAGGTGATTTTTCTTTGGAGCATTGTGGGTAGAACACATGTTCTTAGACAGTGGAGATTTAAATTCACTCACATGCAAGGACCATGCAAGAGCTCTTGGACAGCTTCTATGCTCTGGTAGAAGATCCTGAACCACACATGTGTTAGCCAGCCAAATACCCTCTTCCTAAGGAACTTCTGAAAGGCCAGCATGCCTTCATGCCTCCTAAGTAACGTATCACTGAAAAAAATAGCTAAGTGGTCGGGTTTTATATTTTATTCTCCTCAATTCTATTGATTACTTCTGTGTATGAACATGTATGCTAGGGATAGGGTGGGGCACATATGTGCCACCTGCAGAGGACAGCTCTTTCCAATCCAGCAGCAGCAACAACAACAAACCAGAGAAATTAAGTTTCTAATAATGATGTCATTGATTTCTGGGTCACATGCCTTCCATGTGGATTCTGCTCAGCTACTGAAACACGTCTGCACAGATTGCAGACACCACACTGGTTTCTGGCTCCGAGTTCACTAGCTTTTCTCTTTAACTTTGCCATATGTCTTGTCACTGTGATCCCATGGTTCTTATTCTTGTTAAGATCCTAGACAAGCAGTTGTGCTTCTCCCAAACTCTAGGCTTTAGACTTAAATGATGGTTACTTTTCTCCTTTCCTATATATAGTTAACTTTTCATAAGAGTTTTGTGCTTATTTTGTATTTTGGCCACATGTGATAGCAACATCTGTAATTAGAGCCTTTGAAAAGTGGACCCAGAAAATTCAGGAAAGCAAGACCAGCCTCATCTACAAGATTATTTCAGGGCCAGTCTAGGTCCCTTACATGTGTGTGACTTTTAACACAGTTTCAAAAACCACAAAGTTTAAACCCCTCTTAATCATATTTTAATGGTAAAGACTCCTTTGAAGCTTGCTTGATTTTTGAGCCAAGAGATAGCAGACATGGAGGCACATTTGCTCTACTTCTCTGAAAATACTAATAGGCCATATACAGACTTATGTATATAAATATACATATACCATGTAGATATGGTATTCTCCAATCTATATTAACTTGTATCGGACATATAAGATGCCTTCAGAGTAAAAAAAATCATGTTGCATATTGTAGAATTGAAGTTCCATTGTCTTTTGTTACTAGAGAGTCAAGACGTTACAACTCAGGAAAGGGTTCATCTTGAATGCTTGCCAGAGAAATAAATAAGAAAATATAATGAGAAAAATCACACTAGCAAAATTAATTTTAAAATATCGAGAAAACAACCAACATTGCATAAAATATTTATGAAGTACATTCTGAAACTTTATTAAAGGGCATAAAGATACCTTAATAAATGCAAAAATATTCAACGTTTGTCGAAAGAAGACCCAACACTATCAAGATGGCATGTAAGTTCATTTGCATGCTTCAATTAATCTAGCACTGAATGCAGTTCCAAGCAAAATTCCATGCCGTATCGTGAGCAAATTATATATATATATGTTGATAAATGATTATATCACTGAAGGTCTGAAATTAACTTTAAAATATTGAAATCAAACAAATGAGAGAAACATAATATTTTAGTCATTAAAATACTGTACATTCGGTGCCAGGATAGTGAAAAAAAAGATCAATAGAACTGAAGGGAAGACTAAATTCATGACAAAGCATGTAGGGAAATAAATTCATCAGCTTGAGAAAAAATTTAATCATTCCTTACACAATATGTTAAAACATATTTCAGTGATATAAACCCTGCCAGTGGGAAAAGTGGTACTTCATAAACTTAGAGGGAACTATAAGATTAAAGGGTGTGGTGCTATAGCAAGAACGGATTTCTTAAGTAAATCTGAAGGCAAGACTGGGAAACTTGGATATGATAGAATTAGCAATGCCGTATAATAAAGAATGCCTTTGCTGCAATAGGAAAAGCACCATAGAAAATAGTGGGGTTGTTGGATGGTAAAACCATGGCAGGAAGTTTGGAAAGGTAGAGCAGGTTGAGACCCAGAGATTTGGTGGGCACACACCCAAGACGACGGGCCTGAAACACGTATTCTGCTCTTCACATAAAAGAAATATGTCCTATGGTCATTTAGGCCCAAAACAGAGTTCTCCATGCTAATGAGGTACCTAGAGATCAGGAGGGATTAGCCAATAAGCTTCCCTTCCCAGGCATAAGGTAATCAATCTCATGTCTACCCTGAGAAGTGAGTATGGTACCTAATGCATCCATTTACCTCCATGAACAACCAATAAACCATTTAGGACTATGGACTGTCTCCTTTATCAAGACCCCACTATGGGGAGTCATGGAGAAGACATTCCCCTACAGAGTCACAGCTTAATTCTCCAGTAGAGGGCCTCTCTGTGCTCACAGCCAAAACTGCCACCAAGCCTGCCTCCACCAAGCCTGCTTCCACCAAGCTAAGAACAATCATCAATGGGACAAGACAGAGGTCCCTTTTCCCTGCGTCCCTGGGCTAGTCAGGGGCCCCGTCCCCAGCCCTCAGGGACCCCAACTCCTTTCTCAGCTCTTCCAAAATGTGGTGCCTGGATGTCCAAGAGTCAGAGAAGTCCTTCCACCCTGGCCTCCTCAAAGGCCGAGGGTCCCCCAAACCAGCTCCGGCTTTCCCACATCTCAGGCTTTGCTTTCCTACCCCCCCCCAGAGCAGTATCTCTTAGCTTCCCCACAGATCAGCCCCCACCCAGCAGTGGTAGGACAAACACAGTCAAACTCCCCACATTTCTTCTCCCCAAAAGGCTATGCCCAGCAATGGAGTGGACATGGACCCACGCTTGACCAAATTTCATTTATCAACTTGACTGAGTTAAGAAACACTGTGATGGTTTGATCAAAAATGGCCCCATAGACTCATATATTTGAATGTTTAGACACCAGGGAGTGGCACTCTTTGATAGGATTAGAAGGATTAGAAGGTGGGGTCTCATTGGAAGAAGTGTGTCTCTAGGAATGGGCTTTCAGTATTCAAAAGCCCAGGCCAAGCTTAGTGAGTTTCTTCCTCTTTCTACGGCCTGAAGGTCAGGATGCACAATGCTCAGCTGCTTCTCCAATACCATCTCCCCAACTATGGGGATAATGGACTAACCTCTGATACTATAAATGAGCCCCAGTTAAATGCTTTCTTTATAAGAGTTGCCTTGGTCACAGTGTCTCTTCCCAGCAACAGAGCAGTGACTAGGAGCTTAGTGTGACCCGGTGCTGGTTGTGTTAGTGATAGTATGACCCAGTGCTGGTTGTGTTAGGGATAGTATGACCCAGTGCTGGCAGTGTTGGGGATAGTATGACCCAGTGCTGGTTGTGTTGGGGATTTCTAATAGTGCTTGAGGACTCTGATCCAAATGGCTGGATTAATGTCTAGATGAGTTCATCACATGATGACAGTATCAGGAGGTGGTAAAGGTAAGACTGGTGCCAGGTCTGGAGGAAAAGGGTCACCGGAGGCATGTAATAAGCTCATGCATTTGAACACTTGGTCTCCTAAATTCATAGTGATGCTTTGGAAGTCTTGAAACCTTTAGGAGGTGCAGCCTTGGTGAAGGGAGTCTAGTGCAGAATGATCATTCTCTCTCTCTCTCTCTCTCTCTCTCTCTCTCTCTCTCTCTCCTGGCAACCATGCTGTGAACTATTCTGTTTTCCTACCACTGCACCCTCCTCACCATAGCACGCTGGCTCCTTTATACTGACATAATGGGAAAATAAATATTTCACACCTTTACTTTTGGTTGTTCTTGAGTACTTTGGTCATAGTCATGGTGATTCAACACTAATATTTACAAATAAGCAGAGAATATACATTTCACAGAAACACAAAACACAAAGGCAAAACAGGCTAGAAAAAGGTACTGGAAGACCAGTGATCACTAACGTTAAAAATAAGGAAACACCGCAGGGTTTTTGTAATGTGTCTCTGAAGCTTGACCCTGTTCTCTGAGGTCATCTGATGCAAACATTCCAGATAGTGTAGTAGCCATGTCTGACAGAGATCAAAATGAATACAGGTAAGTGATATTGAATATTTTATCCCTTATTTCTATTGGAAACAAACTAAATGTCCATCAAGAGAAAATGGGGAGGTGAGACTTGACAAATTTAGGAAACAAAACCACATTTCAAGGAAACATAATAGAGGACTGTAGAGGTGGCTCAGTGGTTAAGAGCACTGACTGCTCTTCCAAAGGTCCTGAGTTCAATTCCCAGCAACCACATGGTGGCTCACAACCATCTATAGTAGGATCAGATGCCCTCTTCTGGTATGTCTGAAGATGGCTACAATGTACTCATATAAATAAAATATATAAATCATAAAAACAAAGAAAACACAATAAAGTGACTCTGTCTTGATATACACAGATCTCAGATACATGCTCTCAAACAAGTAAGATTTGCAGTAAGTTCTAATATCAGTTTTTATTTTTACAGCCGCATGGCATAATCTACATTTGTCAGAAAGGCTACAGCTGAATTGGGGCCATAAGTGCAGGGAAAGGAGAAACTGGCAGTAAGAATGAAAATGTACAGAAGACAGCATGAGAATAAAAGCTGTAGAGGCTGGAGACTGGCTCAGCAGTCCAAGTTACCTGCTACCTGTGCAGAAGGCCTGAGTTCAGCTCCAAGCACCCAAGTCAGGTCACTTACAGCCTCCTGTAACTGCAGCTAACTCCAAAGCATCTGATGCCCTCTTGTGGCCTCCACAGTCACTGCTTTCATAAGCACACACACACACACACACACACACACACACACACACAGACACATGCACATGCACACAAATAAAATACATCTTTCAAAATACATGTGTTTTATGTCAAAGCTTTAAACTGATATCTCACCTTAGAGAAGGAACTATCAGTGATTCAATCCGATCATGTGTATGAACATCCTTCCTGGAGAAAATAAAATAACCTCAGAAGCAAACCAGAGGACATGGTTGAATAAAAAGCGTTCAGTGTGAGAGAATGTGAAGGGAATTATATTGAAAACAATTCAGGAAAAGCAAAGCGAAATCAAGGCCCTAAATTGAGAAGAATCTAAAACTAGTTAGGGCTTCTATTACGGTGCTGGATGGGGAGGAAATATGCACGTAATTGAGCTAACTCGTTATTACCTACTTGGGTTAATTTTCTTTTGTGCTCTAACCATCAAAATCCCAGCAAATTGAGACACAGATCCACTACTCTGCAGTTTTATAGGCTCACTGCTTCACAGTGAGCTTCAGTGGCTGAAACCGAGCTGTACGCCACCCTTCCTTCCAGAGGCTCTAATGGGGGATCCATCTTTGCCTTTCTGCCTCTTCAGGCAGCTGACCACATTCCCTGGCACTTGGAGCTCAGTTGTTTTCCAGACTTCCATCTTCAAAGCCTGGGAAATGGCATCTCCATGACTGTCATTTGCATGCGTTGGTCCCATGAGGAAGCCACTGATGTTCTTGGTCTAAAGAGGAAGATCTCTCTCTCTCTCTCTCTCTCTCTCTCTCTCTCTCTCTCTCTGTGTGTGTGTGTGTGTGTGTGTGTGTGTGTGTGTGTGTGTAAGCCATATATCAACACTGCCTGTCTTCCTCAGTCATTCTCCATCTTATTTTTGAGACATGACCTCACACTAAACCTGACACTCTAGAAGCCTGCCTGCCTCCACCTCCCCGAGGGGGCTGGAATTACACACATATACAACATCTTGCCTGAAACTTTACATGAGTGTGGAGATCCAAACTCAGGTCCCCTGGGTTTGCCCAGCAAGCGCTTTACCAACTGAGCCATCTCCGGCAGCCACAGATGTGGATACCTTTGGAGAGCCATTATTTTGCCTGCTGGGCCACTGTTGGAGAAAAATCAATAGATCTGATATGAACTTGATAAATCAAGAAATATGCCTGGAAAGCATATTCTTTAATTACCTGAAGGCAGCCACTAGAACAAAACACAGTAAAGCATGCTTTATTTCTCTCTGGAGAGAAGGGTCCTGAATAGAAGAGAGGGCTTGTGAGATTCTTGCATTTAACTAGTGTTCCTTTTGCCCAAGCCTAACAAATGTACTTTTAATATTTTAACTCTATTGACCTCACATCTTGTTTCCCTCTAATCCAGCCTTTGACTGTCAATGGCTTCCTTACCAGTGTCTGTTCGGCCACTCCTTTTGCTACCAGCCTGTCACTTACTGGCTCACTTTAGTTTGTGAAGCATACCAAGGTCCATGCCTTCCATTTCATACTTGCTGTGTCCTCTGTGAAGACCTTGTCCTCACAGTCCACGTGGATGACTTACTTATTTTTTTTCCTCAGGCAAGCATTCATGCATCAGTCCACTGAGCCCAGAGGCTTGGGGCTTGCTTGGCAACAGTGGCTCTCTTCAGTCATGTGTGCCTCCCTAGGTTATACCACACCCACCCCTTGCTTTTCTTCCATTCATTACATGTATTTTTATATTATTCTTTTCCTCAATTCCATTTTTTTCCTCAGTGTCTGTAATTTTTTAAAATTATTGACAATGGTTTTTACCTGGTTTGTTTGCTTGTTGTGAGTCCAGGGGAGAGCTCTGTAGTAGGCACATAGGGGTCTCAAGATGGAACAGGAGAATGAAGAAAAGGGTGCTTTTGAATTTACCATTGGATGTGAGCTATGTTTGGGTACTTTTTAGAAGGGTAACTCACCATCTCGAAAACATCCCTTTTCCATTCTGAGAACAATATCTATCCTTAGAGATCCCACCATGGAAAATACTAAATATCTAACTTATCTTTTCTACCACTTCATCTAACTTTATTACAACTTACAGGATAGGGATCTGATGTAATCAGTACACAGCTACAGCTTTCTATCTTTATAAAGTGTGAGTCCATGAGGAAAGAAACAAACAAACAAAAAAATAAAACAAAACTACATGGTACTTTGCTAACTGCCTTTACTGAGAAGTTGGGGGAGAGTTCTCCATTGCTATGAGAAAAGAAATAAGTGACTTGCACTTGGAAAGAAGGTGGTCCAGGTGTGATAGTGCCCACCTGGGCCAGGTGTGATAGTGCCCACCTGGGCCAGGTGTGATAGTGCCCACCTGGGCCAGGTGTGATAGTGCCCACCTGGGCCAGGTGTGATAGTGCCCACCTGGGCCAGGTGTGATAGTGCCCACCTGGGCCAGGTGTGATAGTGCTCACCTGGGCCAGGTGTGATAGTGCTCACCTAGAGAGAAGAAAGTTGCCACTTCCCTATCTTCTCAGGGTGAGCAGCCACCAATTACCTGTGCGTTGTAATTAGTACAGTTGTTCTCCACTTTTTTCTTAGTCCACTATACACACAGCTCTAGAAGAAAAATGCTACCTGCCTCTGCTGTTCACTAGCATTTCCAAAATGACTGGAGCAATGTCTGATATTTAATAGACAGCCAACAAATACTTCTGCAGGGAGGGAGGGAGAGAGGGATGGAGGGAGGGAGGGAGGGAGGGAGGGAGGGAGGAAGGAAGGAAAGAAGGGAGGGAGGGAAGGGGAAAAGGGAAGCATGGGTTACAGGTAATTTGGAATACCAGAAAAAAAAATGACTTCAATCATTTTGATCTTAAAATAGGTTGCAAAGATTTAACCATTTCTTTGGTTTCCATAACCTCAAATCTATGTTAAATAGAAGAATAGATATTTCTATTAACATAGAATAGATATTCTATTAAACATAGACTAGAAGAAAATAAGACATTTCTGGAAATTTCTAACTGATCAGACTTCCAGGTTTAAGACTTCATTTTACCCATCATTTGAAACATGCCAGCTTCACATGTATACATGTGCATGTGTATGTGGTGATATGGTTGCATGTATGTGTGTGTGTTGGTACAGGTGTACACATATGTAACAGGCCTGGAGACAACTATAGCGGACTTTCTTACATGTCATCCACCTTGCTTATTGAACAGCCTCTCACTGGCCTGAGGGCTCACCAAGTTGGAGATGGAGAGACTGCCTGGCCAAGGAGCCGCAGGAATCTGCCTATTTCCATTTCCCCCAGCATCTCGATGGTAAGCATGAGTCACCACACCTGGCTGGATTTGTTTGCTTGTGTGTTTTGTTGTTGTTATTGCTTTGTTTTGTTTTAGTTTTTGCTTTTTGTTTTGGTTTGGTTTTACACAGGTTCTGGAAACAGCTTGGGTTCTCATGCTTGGAAGGCAAACACCATCTCAACCGCTTGATCCCTCTACCCCGCCCCCCAGTCTAAACATACTGGTGCTTAACTGTTGGAACATAGAAGATAAATCTGCAAGAAGCAGAGGTTCCACCTGCCAAGCTTTAATACGCTGATTGCTTCTTCAACTTGTTTTGGCCAATTTGCTCAGGACTTCTTGGCCGAAATCAACTTGTCATTCTTCCAGAACAAGTAAAATAGTTTAGAACTATTTTTTTATTTTTTGAGATCGGTGACAAGTAGGACTGTTTTGCCAAACCTCTACTGCTTCTGAATTTCTCACTGGTGCTTCAAAAATTGATTTACCACTCAAGCAAAATCTTTTGAGGGTTTTGTCTTCTATGTAATCCCTAAAACTCTGTAATCAGCTCTGATTTCTGATTAGAGTTAAAGCCCAACCAATGATTCTGTTCATTATAAGTGTGAGCAACATCAAAAGAAGCCAATTTTAATAAAAGTATCTGTCCAAAAAGATATGAGAGGCTTCCTCCTTCTGTTGTGATAAATACTTCCAGGTGGTATTTGATGGACAATAAGAACTCTGAGCAGCTGGTATTCAGAGCAGAGCTTGAATTAGAATTTCAGATCACGCTGGCAAGCCTGAGTGATTCTTTAATTCTTCAAATGGAACACAGTTTGCTCCATCTTACAGAGCGTTCTGACTCTAATTAAAATATACCGTATGATACAGAAATATATACACTATGATAATATAGAAATAGGATTCTTCTTTACTAATCCCTACCTGATTTGAGTTAGGAGGGGAGTGGGGGGCATTAGAAGAAAACCTCTCTGGTTGTTATTCTTCATCAAAAGAACAAAAACTCATGCCAGCGGGAACAGAGAGGTCCAGGCTAGGTTTCCAGGAGCCAAGCCTTCTGAATGGATGCTCCAGGTTGCTAAGCAGATGCAAGCATGTTTCACCTTTGTAGAAAGCATTTAAAGTGAACACACCAATCTGCTTCTTGATTGATGAGACTTCCCCTAAATTATTATATATATATATTTTTTTTTCTTTTGTCAGATGCTTTAAGTGACAGCTTCAGGAAGAGCCCACCTGGGAAAAATCATGTCACTAAAAGAAGATACAACTTGTTTTCATTTGATGACTGGAGTCTACTTAGAGAGACAGATGTAATGTTGCCTGTGTGCACCGTGTTACTGTGGCTGTTAGACCTTAGAAAGAAACAGAAAAGGAGGACGTTTACTTTGCTCAGGGTTTCAGGGGGTTCACTCCAAGAGTGCTGGAGCAGAACATCATGCTGGAAGAGGCTTTTGTAGTGGTCAGGAAACAGACAAGGTGGTACCTGGGGACCAGAGTCTCACCCTCAGTTACCTACGTCCTACCTACTGTACCCTCTGAAAGTTTCTAGAACCTCCCAAAATTATGCCATTAGCCGAGGACCTAATGTCCAACTGAAACTATATGGTATATTTCAGAATCAAGAAATTATACCATGTGATCAAAAATGCTTCATATTATTGAAGAGAAGAATCATACATAACATTGAGGGCTCTCTAAGAATGAGCTCTCCATCACCATGGAGAACAACACAGAACTTGTCCTTGTACCCGGACTGATGGAGCTAGACAAAGCCTCAAAAATACCTACAATATGCTTTACCAAGGAACAAATAACACTATTAGATGTTTAAATACTCCAGGGAAATTTCATCCTGCTTTTGAAGAGAGAGAAAATGGCCCACTGGGATGCTTATTCCAAAAGGGTTCATGTTTAAGGAAATGTTCCATGATGACGCCTGGCATGATTGCATACTGTTCAAAGACAGCCAGCGTTTGAGCAGATGATGAAAAGAACATGAATGTCTTGGCCCTGGTGCTGCAGAGAGCTAAAGAAGCAGAGGCTCTAGCCCCAGTACTATCACAAGCTGATTTGCAGACTTCCCTTTGGCCCCTCTAAATTAAGAATTTATTCAGTGTATGAGCTGTACAGATTTGCTGTGACGTCCCTAGGGGTCAAATCCAGCATGAAAAGGGGGTTTTGTTTTCTTGGCAAGCATTTGAAATTCAATGTCTGGTCAGATTGCACATTTTTTAAATTAGGGAAAAAATGTGATATAAAAAGCCAAATTTTAGATGTCTCTTGAAAAAAAAATTGAATATGGCCAGCCTGCAGCTTCATTTAAGTTTGGAACATTGACTGGAATAGAGAAATTATCTTTCCTACGGATGGATCACAGACTCTGAGTGAGGAGTACTAGTGAGCATTTGCCACCAAGCCTGACAACTTGAGTTAGACACCCAGGGTCTACTGGTGGTACAGAGTGCATTCTGGCAAGCTGCCCTCTGAGCTCCACTCCTGCCATGACACGTGCACACCCACACAAACATACAAAGACATAGTAAATAATGTGATTTGTTTAAAAATTAAAAAGCACTTAAAACCACACACATACACACATATATGTATTATATATTATATATAATGAAATATAAATATATATATATATACCATATATATATATATGTATTATATATTATATATAATGAAATATAAATATATATATATACCATATATATATATATATATATATATATATATATATATATATGGTATTGAAAAGATCACTA